>JAIPRK010000152.1:0-149274 GCA_025469195.1 Chaitophorus viminalis | reverse complement strand
AAAATTTGAGAGAAACCAACTCCGATATTTTTTAGTTACAATTAGTATAACTTATAATTAATCCTTTAATACATTTTCAAAAGTTTTCGGACAGCCAAATGAATTTTATAGATATTTAAAAAAAAAAAACTTACAAAAATCGAAAATTTAAATTGTCTATAAATAAGTCAAAATATGTCAAAGTACTTTGAAAACTTAATCATGTTTAGAAAACACCAATTTAACGATTTGTAGAAAATTTCAAGTTGTTACGGTTTTTCGTTTTTGAGTTAGAGCATTTTAAAAAAAATTTTTTTATCAAAACGTAAATTTGCGTACAATTTCCTGTTTTTTCGTAATTTTTTTATCTTTTTTTTCGATTTTTTCAAAAAGTATTAATAAAGTTGTATTTTTGACTCGCCCAAGTACCATCTACATTCACTTTCCTTTCAGAAAAGTTGTGGTTTAAGAAAATCGAAGCATTTTTACTGCCCCAAAACGTGATGACAGACACAAAAAAAAAAAACACACATCATTGTAAAATCAATAGATTCCATCACTCCGTTCAGAATCTAAAAAAAAAAAAAGTCATTTAAAAAACATTGATCACGTCTTTCCTGTAAAATAAAAGAAAAATATTAATTTACAAGTGGCCAAGGTTAATAAATTTATTACGGTGGTAACACGTCTTGAAGGTATGAAAATCAGTGATTTGCCGTGTTCATTCTGTCCACGCGCGTAACTACCTAATGTTAATTTAGATATTGTTCTGTCATTAATCGATCAAGAACTACAACACATATATATTAACATGTCATTTTTCAAGTCTCTGAAAATTCGTCTGCTGCCTGTTTTTCGGTTGAACCTTATGAAACCTATGAAAATAATGGTTGAGAACATATTTTGAATTATATCTGTATGAAAAAACGCAATAAATTGAAAACGCTACGAAGACTTTAGCGGTGAATATTCAAGTCATTTCAGAAAATTCTTATAGTATCATTTACAAGGATAGAAAATCATTGCTTCCAAGCAACTAAACATTTAGCTTCTTTATAATGCTTATTCTTGTTTCGTCTATGTGCCCATATAGTGTAATTAATACTATCAAATCGACGACGAAGTACAATATTTATTTTATCTATCGTTATTACCTAATTATAGAAAAATTTAGCGTTCAATTCAGTGTTTTTGTGGATTCGTTAGAAATATTGCAATATAGGTACTATTGTAATTTGTTTTTATCATTCAGTTATCGCACGCGAAGACTCCAGTGAACATTACTCAACAAAATTTCTTTGAATACAAATGATTAACTCATATTTTTCGAAAAAATTAATCAGCACTAGATTAACGTATTAGAAAAAAAATTAATAAGCAACTATATATCCATTAATAATTATAATGATAGGCTTTAGACGCTTTAGTGGCGTATATAAAAAATATTTCCGAGGTGGGGAGGCAGCGGCCCACTATTCCCCCCCCATATATGCCATTGATAGGCTTAATATTTCGCTGATAATATTGGTATAGGAAACAGTATGATACAATCAATATTAGACAGATTGGCGCATATAAATCGCTTATGGTATTCGCATGAATTAAAATGCGTTTTGCATTCTAATGTGCGTTCCAATGTATAATAGTTTAATATTAGATAGTAGTAGTATATAATTATTCCAGAATATAATATTGTTAATAATCGGTTTTATAGGTAATACTGTACATATAATTAATTTTATATTTTTATCATTATTGTATACATTTTTTTTTTTTTTTTTTTGTTAAAATTCCATTGCAATGCGTGTTTTTGTAACAAATAAAATAAAATCGTTCCGTCTACTCACGTCCAAGAAACCGATTGTTTATGATTTTCTTTGGAAAATACACAATATAATATTATATATATATATATATATAATTATCGTTTGACGAATTCAACAGGTCAGTTCAACGCATCGAATTCATTTTCTGACAGATCGGCCTGAAATCGCTGAAATCTGAAAGACATGTGGGACACGGTGTAACATAAGTATTGGTCCGTATCATTTTAGAGGATTCTGCACTAAATTTCTAAACCTCCAATGTTACTGCACACAGATTGCGAATAATATGTAATATAAACACATACGTAGTTAATAGTTATGTCTTTAAGAGTCTGAAAATATTTTATTTTTTCTTCGATTCAGCATCGTAAACTCGTAGCACATTTTAGATTGATTTTACTCTGCGAAAAATCGCAGTGTTATGTTATAGTATATTATACATATAAATTACATGTCATCACGTAATTTACAAAATTCAAGTATTTATTAAAAAAAAAATCTACCGTCGTTTTTTATTACCATTATGTCTTGTCATAATAATTTAGTTTGAATACAGTATTCAGTAGTAAAACATTTTTATAAAAAAAATAATGGTTTCTTAACTTTCTTAATTACATACCGATATCATATTACCATCAAAACATACAACATCAAACAATATAAGTAGGTAATATTGAGTTTTGATCGATTACTAAGCAAACAAAAATATTTCAGCTGTATCAATTACATTCTAAAGATAAGTATTAGCAAAAACATAATTTTTCAGTCAATATTTTATTATTCAAGGACAAAATGTTCTAGAGTTGAAAATATAATATTCTCATAGAGTTGTTAATATAATATTCTCATTGAATCACATTAAACTTAAAAACTTTAGTTCATATATGATAATTTACATTATGATGTAGTTTTATTATACTTATTAACTTAACATAATATATATAATGTGTAATCATTAATTAAAGAATCAATTAAATGCAGTAACATTTTTTATTTGCTCTTTGCATGATTGTATCTCATTTCATTTATTTTCACTGACAAACTTTTTATGATTTAGGTTCAGATATAATTTGAAAAAAATTTACTACTCGACTGTAATGGAACATAATCACCGGTGAAATTGTATTACATAAAAATGTGCAAAATAAGTTTTTTCTAATAAAATTGTAATATAAATCAATTAATAAATAGCCAATGCCTATATGCAGTTTAATAGGATATGAAAATATGTATTTTTAAGAACACATTTTTATTTTTTTTGTTACGATAAGTTCCAAATGGTAATTGAAATTTATAGTGTATACTCATTACACGTTAAGATTTGAACACTATTATCCTGTATTGGCCATATTGTTATAGTCATGCACAGCCGTGCGTTTATAATTAGTTGTGTTTTATTTGTTTTTTAAATATTATATTTTTAAATATTTGTTTTTTTTTGTGTGTACACCATAACATATTAGTGATTGCAGTATGGTCGAATCGAAGGACTGACGTTATATATTTAAGAAAAAAGTATTTTTTTTTATAAATAATGATGATGTATGCACGTCGTGTAGGTATGCATATTTTATTAAATTTTAAAGCGTCTCGGTTATCTTCTAAATTTAAATAAACAGGTCAATCGCTGTTTTATTGTATTTGAATTATGATACTTTAACCGACATTTTCATCGCTCCTCTTTAAAAAAACCACACGCAATTGTTTTTTTTACGAGTGGTGCCCAAAGGTTTTTATTTTTTATTTTAAATGAATCTATTTGACAGAGAATGGCATGAATGCCAGTAGACCGTTTTCATTTATCTTTATTAATTTAGCAAAGTATTGACCGTTTCGTAGGAATCACGTATAGGCAACTTCTTGATCTGTGTGCGTTTCGTTGTCGTTACAATGCGAGTGGTAAATTATTAATAGTGTATTATTATTAGTGTGATATCCAGTGCTTGACTTTTGGGGAAGGGGATATGAGGGACAGAATCCAACATCTTTTTTTAATCTTTTTTAGCGTACCTCTCTTATTAATTAAAAATGGAACGCTTGGAACGCAACATTTATACTAGTGAATTTGTAAATCATCAGTTTTTATGATGCGAAATAAACCTTTTATTTGCATTGGTTTAACAGAGAGACCGAGAAGGATTTGTGTTTCATACTTCTGTCCCTATTTAAAATATACCTAATAACCACAATATTTGTACATTTGTATCGACATTGTGTGATAAAATAAAAAATGGACAAATAGCCAAACGGCCGTTTCCAGTGTTACACTTTTTGAAAATGCTTAAGTACGATAGTAGATATCCTGAGAAATACACCCATACTATTTTCAAAGTTTTAAGACCAAAATTAATTTTATATGATTTTTTTACTATTTGCATTTCGATAGTAATTCGAGATCAGTGACTAAACCCTATTATGAGTAATACATGTCCGCTTTGAAAACTCACTAAAAATCCAACATTTTAACCATCATTATAAAAAACATATTCAATATTGAAAGTTTTGTAAACACATTAGCTATTTGATACAAGGTTTTAAGAAACAATAATTAAGAGTCGATATGGTCCAGAGCTTATAATTGACCAAACAATTTTCCTAAGAGCTATTTTACGGTAAATCCCGAACGGCCATTTTTAGGAGTTGTAGTGTTTGAGAATGCTTAAATACGACAGTGGATATCTTAAAGAATGCACTCATACCATTTTCAAAGGTCATTTTCAAAGGATCATCATACAGTATAAACGTTTTAAAAAAATAATGTGTTCTTTTCTTCTAAAATATTTTTTAATTACTTTCCCCCCCCCCCCCCAGAAATATGACTGTTCATATTGTGTGGAACACTTGTTCATTCAACATCAACAGAGTACCCCTTCTATTTATTTACAATTCAAGCATTGGTGTCCATTATCGTTACCCTTATAGCAAGGGCGTAGGTTGATCAATAATTTTTGGGAATGCTCTACTTGTGAAAAGTGTACGAATCCACTAATTGGAATACGTGTTGTAGTAATAGTACAAATATCGGTAAAATCTTAGTACCTATTCAACGGCTAGGGGTTTACCAACTGCCATCGGTAAGACCTAGGATGAACAAAATTATACGGTTTAACTCGGAACTATTAATGTAATTCGGGGTTTTACAAACGAGGTTCGGAAAATCTTAAGTAATTTTCGGCAAAAGCACAAAAAATAAAGATTACTTATTTTTATGTAATATAATTTATATATTTTAATTCAGGTAATAGAGATTTTCATAAAAATTGTGTTTTAACTATAATATTTATTTGTTTAAATAATTATAACTATTTCGTTTAAACCTCTATTACCTATTTTCTTTTTTTTTGTTATTTTAACCGAGAGACCGGGAGAGATTTTGTTTTGCACACTTCTGCCTTCCGGCCCCTCATCGTTTATTTGGAAAAATAATATAATAACGATGCTGGGATGACAGATGGAAGTCTTTATTACCTTAAATTGTAAATTATATTAAATAAATATTATTGTTTTATTTTTCGTACTTTTACTGAAAATGGTTCTATATCCTAATATTTTTCGTATCTTGTTTGTAAAAGTTCAAATAACAATAAAATCTAGATTTAACCGATGAATTTTTAGTTTGCTGGTATTGATACTTTTACCGTTGCCCGTTACATACATAATACACATTGTGATGTCCGAATATTATTGAATAGTACTTTTACAAAGAAATTGTGAATAATATTAAGTCCAGACAATGTCCTTGTCTCCTTATAAAACGAAATATTATCCTATCCTTGTGCCTGTTCACCATGATTCCTATTCTGATTTCTAGGAAATATTTTATCATCAATTGTTATTATTATTAGTATACGGTTTGCTGCAATAAAAGAGGATTGTACATTAATACTGTACATTGATTATAAATGCATTTTTACCACAAAGTACTAGCACTCGATATTGGTCGGTAGATTTACGGGGAGGTGGTGTACGTCGGCTAGCCCCCTGACATACTATTTTCGTACGTCTCTTTCACTCACGATTGAAGAATCACCGCGATACTACAATGTCATTGCCATGCTATTCTAATTTATAACAGCAATTAAAATATTGAAATATTATAAGCCTGCAGTGTCGCAATAACTTAAATATATACTAAACATAGGTACTCCCTATTACACATATTATATACCAGTCAATCGTTGTATCATTTGATTTATTCCATAAAATTCTACCGAACATGGTACTTACTGAAATAAGATATACTTACTATGTCTTTATTATTTTATCGTCTTTTATTTTTATTTTTATTATTTTATTACTATTATATTACCTCTATTCTCAATAGGAATAAAGACATAATCATTTCTGAAGAAGTGCATGGTGATAGATTCATTTTGAATTCTTAAAACGTACATAAATCCTTCTCTGTTTACAATATAACAAAAAATAAATCGTGAAAACGTAGTAATTTCAATTAATGAAATACGTTAAGGTTTTGTTAGCGAAAAATTTCAAATCCCAACACTACACAAAAAATGGTAAACGGCAGCGTGGGAATCAGCCAATTTACTGTTTTTGCCTTGGGTTAACACCAGAAAAACGCCGTGTTTAATAAAACTGTCACTTGTATCTGTTTCTCCATCCGTGAAAACAGATTTACTTAGTTTTCACTTAAAGCAAAATCTATGTCTGATTTAGGATTAGTTTTTAATATAAAATATACACTTAAAACAATCCAATAGAAATTAACGAAATAAAAAAAAAAACTCGATTCTACAATAATTGAAATTTAATATAATATTATATTTTCATTTTTATTCACTTACTTTTATCAGTAACTGTTCATGAACAGGAATATTAATGGTATACCGAAAACATTTCTTGTATTGTTTGCCACAGAAGTGATCGAATACAATCATTCTATTTGTTGACGTAATGGTATGACTTTTTATTCGTTTGTTATCCTGAAAACGCGTTCCACTACATATCGCAGCGTTTATTTTATTTCTGTAATTTTATATAGTTATCAGCGCGCTTAAGTATTATAATACAACATTGATTGTGCGATGATTATACCATCAACAGTAACTTTTAATGGAAACAATATTTAGAAATGTGTTTTTATCACAGTGGTTTTAATTTTTTAAATTCATCTATCTATAATGTGGCGTACGTATCGGTCTTTACACTGCAAATTATAGTGCATCTTATTATAAAATAGGTTATAAAATGTATTATATTTTATAATCTTAAGCCTGCGTAACTCTGGAAAATTAAAAGAACATTAGAGGTAGCTTAATATGTATAGTATCACTAACATTTTTCAAAATCGCTTTAACAACGTAGTTATATATGTATCGTTCGACCTTATTTCGATAAATTTTAATAGGTTATGATGTTTCCTACAACAATCTAAGAGTTAAATACCTCGAAGGTAATAATTAAGAACTGAAGGCCATGAAAAAATAAAATTATTAATTGTTTTATCGGACATTCTTTTGCTCTGTCAACAAAGCAATTTTCAGTAGAATTTATTATTTTTTAATAACTTATGTTGTATTAAATTTTGTTGTTAATAAAGCAAAATATATTTTTATAGTTTTTAGTATATAAAAAAAATTCTACTAGCACTAATGCAATGTAATTAATAATATAATGCCATATAATTTAATGAGACCAGCTTCGATTCAAATTTGATTGCATTCGCATTTTTTCATCGATTTTACTGCTGTTGTCAAATTGGAAGTTTGAAAAATACAAGTTATTACAATATTCAGTTTTAATTTCTAGTTGAAATATTTTGAGCTTTTTTAACCAATTGAAAAGTGTTCTCTCGAAAAGCAAAGACTTAAAGAAACAAATAGTGTTGATCAACCAATATGCAAGGACGTCTACAAGGTGGCAATGATATGCCATTGCTAGAGATTATGGAAACGTGAAAATGAAAACAATATTTTAATTACCGCGTAAGCAATCGTTATAGGTGGGTACACAGCATAAAGCAGACTTAAAATCCGAATAAAAGAGTAATAATATTAAAAAATTAACAAAGGCAATGAAACACACAACTGCAGGCGTGTATATTCCGACAAATGTAAGGGCTCCAGGTTAAGACTTGGTAGAACGGAGCAGGAACAAAAGATTGGTTTTCATCACAATCAGCTAACGCGATGAACTAACATTGATTTTTTTTTAATCCCATAAAATACCAGATAATCAACTAACCTTCAAATGCATTTCTAATATAACAATTATTGATCCTGCAGTATTTTTGCAATTGTGTTTGGTTATGAAAGTATAACAATTATACATAATGAACATTTGGTAATATTGATTACTACGATTTATATTATCCTTCAAATCTCGCTTTTATCAAAAGATCAATTTATCACGCAGACAAGTATGCATACCTGGAGCATCAGCATTATGGTATAATAGTGTAACCATGACGCGCAACATTATTTTCAATTTTTATCATTATTTGTTTAAGCTATAACAATAAATTTTCGATTAGCGATTAAAAAAAAAATAAAAGAAAAGGTTGGGCAATAAAAGATAATTCGTAAATATTACGTTATAATTTTCGTTTTTGAGCGAAGGACACGCATCATCATCATCATCATCATTAACTTTTTGAGCCACTGCGCCTTCGCTACATGAAAGACCGCGTTCAAGCTTGACTAGTAAACACTTTAATTTAATATTTCGATAATCCTATTTCTATTAATTAATTACTAAACCTTGTTATATATTTATTAATTTATAAGAACTGTGCCCCCAGCACAAGCTTAGCTTAAAGGGGGTACTGCAATATATTAAGCTAGATTTTGTAAAAATAATTTTAAGATATTCTTATGTTGCACAAATAAATGATTATTATTATTAATATATTTTTCTAATTATTATATCATTGCATCTTATGGTATGATTAATTAACTGCTCGTTAATTTTTTTTTCAACAACACACGCATGTGATATATTGACAGCATTTTTTACTCTATTTTCTATTCCACTCGCCTACTCCTATAAACCCAATTATTTGATCACAAACCAATTAACCAAAATAAATAATACTAATTTGTTAACGTTGTCCCAACAGTTAAGCGATTCCTTAATTTTTTTTTGAACAACAGCTGTAGAATTCATTTGGTAAACAGTTTTGATCTTATTTAAGTTCATAAATGGCCATTACTGACATTTCTAATGCTCATTTTGATTGCATCGCAGAAGAATATATTACATGAAACCCTCTAAATACATACCAGATTATTACAAATGGCGCACAAATTATTTCGAACAGTATTTATCAAATTATTGTTGGATATGATTTTATTTAACAGCGACAAAAGTTTGGACGCGTCAAACAATCATGCACTATAAAATTAAAATACACTTAATGACACAAATGTATTCCATGATAACATCTTTACGGACATCGTTATGTGATACTTGATTCAACTGTTTAAATGTCGTGTAATTTGAATAAATGCATACTTGACATGGTAATTTGCGAGTTATCCTGTTTTGAATACAATGTATCTATATAGGTTTTAAGCTTTGCGTCCACCCTCAAAGTTCTTCGATGCACTGCATTTTGCAATAACTAAGAAGGTCTTAGACTCTCAGAGCAAACTGTATTTGTACTCAAAACTTTCTATTTGGAAACGTACACAAATATTATTAAAGATATTTTTTTTATAGTCTCTTTTTTTTTTATCATTGTTTGCCCATTAGGTATAAATAGAAAATACTGCAGTGTGACACTAGGACCAAAATAATGTGCTAATATTTAAACCATTATAATAATTAATCCAATATGGTATTGTATTTGTGACGTTTGAATCCAAAATCAATAAGAAAATGTTTTTGGTATTTTTCATCAAAATATTATGGTTTTAACAAAAACATAAGTACGTATATGAAGATAAATATTATTGTTATCTTGTTAGGTATATATTGTATTTCTCTATGGCTTGTGAAAGGATGAGTTTATTTTATCGAACATTTTTCTTGGACCTAGTGCAACCGACCATTACCCGAGTGCAGTTCGATCATTTTATTTTTTCTTTTTTTTTCGACTGGAGTGTAACTCGACCTTATCTCTACACAGACGAATAGCATAATGTACAGCGATTATACCGGCCGTGTTGTACTGATTGTAATATACGCTATTAAGTAACGCGAGTGCCCACATAAAACCGTTTATCCCTGAACTGTTGCGATACTGCGCGGGAATTTATAGCGATTTGCATTAATTTTCTCCAAAACAAAACAAACTGCCACGATGACGCCCCGCGTTTGATCTTGATAACGATAAAATGTTAATGCATTCGTTTAATCGGTGCCTATATAACTGTGTACTCAAACGCGTGTTCGAGCGGGACATGTGAAATCATACATACGCACACACAATGTACTGTATAGACACCGAAAGGGAATTCGATGGGAAAATACCATACCAACAACTCAACACTCGCAATGTCATAATTATGTACCACCATTATATACCACATATACACATTATATTGTCTATAGCTTTATGGTGTAGGTCACCGATTCCTAAAGTGAAGTGTGTTCCGCGGAATTTATGGATTCCGCCAGATGCATATGTGCATATTGAGAACATTATTTTATATTATACACATATTTATAATGTACTTAGAACAAAATATCACCTAAATAGTCATTAATATAATATCGTCATAAAATATTCGGTTTGCTATGAATTTGAATAGGATAAAATTATAACGTTCTACATACACTGTAGTTTATGTACTCAAATCTCATATATGTATTCTGATGTACCATGTACGTATAGTTAAAACGAACATTTCGAACCTAATTCAATATTATAATATAAAAACATATAATTTAGCCATTTTTTATCGCAAACTTGGATTATATCATCATGTATGTACGTAATTGCCATCAAGATTGTATTTTAAACACAAAAACTAAATAATAATATTAATGCCTATTCGAATAATTATTTGTGTTAGATACTATACTATTATATACTACGTAGTACGTACCCAGCAAATACGATATACTCGATTATGACCAAACAACAGCCACGTTTCTAAACCTACTTATATTGAGCAATTTGTACAGAATATTTTAAATATACACAACAGTGAAATAAAAAAGATAATTCGTGTGGTAACTTTTAGAAATTCGAACGAGATAATCAGCAATATAATATATTTGTATAAACAACCATGATACACCGTTTTTACATTATCTTGCACCTATACCAACTACGTGGTTATTATTCCTATACTATACGTTAATTGTTATTATACATGTGACTTATGTAATGCATGTTGTACTCATTGCATATATACACAATACGGTTAAGTCACTGCAGCGTTTATCGAAAGGAATACAAGTTTTACAATAATTATCCGTGTAAAACTCAACTCTGAACTTCTAAAGTGTTTGTTAAAGCCGGTTAATAATACAACGATGATACGGTGTCGATTTGTATACACAACATAATTGCAGTTTTTGCTATTGTCATTGTGGCAGCAGCACTCTTGATTCAAAAATATAATATTTCAATAACACAACAGTTCTCGAATTATGAAAGAGGGGAAGAGGGCGGGGGTTGAAAGGAATAAAGATAATACTATGTTTAACGTACCTTTTATTTTGTTTTAAATTATGACACTCGTGATAGTAGATCAAAATGTGTAATTGAAAAAAAAGAAACGTCAATTACCGTTGATGAATAATTATATAATTTACTAGCATTATCGAACCGAGAGGTGTATAGGAACATTGTGACCAAGTACATATTATCATGGAATATAGACAACAGCAAAACGCGTCACACAACGAAACCGTAAAAAATTGGATTTTCCAGAAAAACCACAGTCGTAAAAATTCTAATTATAGTCATACAGATTCATACCAATTTTATACTAAATGCCTGTAAAAAAAAAATTTAGGAAAATGTAAATGGGGCGGGCTGAGGAAACGTACGTATACATAGACGGGTAGGTTTACGAGTTGGCGTGTATTGATACGAACGGGATGACATAATATTTGTACAAGTAAACCGCACACGTATTATATACGTATTATTACATGCATTTTTTAGATTAGTGGAGTGCTTCTTTTACGTGAAATGGTAAAAAAAGCATTTTTTTTTCACACAGCACGTTTATACATTAAAATTTGAACACAGGCCGAACTACAAATCGAAATAGTCCCGAAACAGCCAAAAACTGGACGAGAGCGTAGTTTTACTTATAAGCTATTACTTGGTCATTTATTGGTCATTTTTTTATGCGTTTAAACAACACGCAAGGTACCTACATATTTTATTTTCCAAAACGTACATGGTTCGCAATAAAAAGTAAGAATAATAATATAACGTGTAACACGTAAAGATCATTGGTTCTACTATTGATTGACTTAGCCCTCTCCCAACTAAGTCTTTGGAGCCACCCCTGAGACGAACAGGTCGTTGTTTTTAAGATAAACGTTTTAGTTATAGGTTTATTTTCAAAGATGAAAGTATGTCCAATGGTGCTATAAGCTGTTTCATCCTACTTCATATAGTAAAATTACAGATAAAATGCATTGTTGAGTTGGTTTCCAGTAATTAATGAAAATCAAATCAAAATTATTACGGATCATGATGACGTGTTGTATCGCATAATAATGTTTTCAACAACTTTAGTAACAGTTTTCGTTTTCCTGTTGCGTGTTGGACATTTTTCGAATTTTAAATAGGAAAATACACATATAAGTGGTGATATGTATGTTTATGTGTGAGGGAGGAGGTGAGGGAGGGAGATTTGGAATTTAATAAGAACAAGACTATTTCTTTTGGCGTTTTATCATGCATGCAATCCGACCGTTTCCCTCAGAAACGATTATGTTTCAAAATATGTACATCATTGAATTGGATAGGATGCAGCAAGTTTGGCAAATTCCGCCCAATGTTATTTTTATCGTTTATAAAATCGAGCGACTCCTCATTTCAAACGTTCCGCTCGCGAGCGCAATAACTTTTATACACGCGTATTATTTAATGCGTAAATATTATACTATCGTAACCCGATAGTATAATAAATTGATAGAAGCGGATAATGTTATTTAAGAGGATTGTAAGCCATGATGTTCTGTCTGTCTATCACTTGCAGCGCAGTATATAGGAATTTAGATGTTTCCTATTTCAAACATACCAATCATTCAATTTATGTGATTATAATTTTGAAAACTGGTTGAAATTCATCGTTGGGTCTACTTTAGATGGATTTACCCACTCTTGATTTTGTCGTCCCCCAAATTTCCACAAATAAAATGAAACAATTGGAAACATAAAAATCAAAATAAGTTAATTTCCGGATATGTTAAGTACAAAACGTAAAAAAAAAAAATGAGAAAGTCGATCTAAAAACAAATTCAAAACGAATTCATATCAGTTTTCAAAATTCTTATCACATTAATTGATCAATCAGTACGTTGGAAATAGAAAACTTCTAAATTCCTATGTTGCGCGTGTGCTACACAGGTACAGAAGATCATGACTACAATCATCCCTTTAATTATTTCATCGAACGAATCCAGGAACCGTTTTTGTTGTTGATTAAAATTCATATAATTCATATTGGTATTATGTGTATTATTTTTTTTTTTTTAATCATGCGAACGATATGTTTTCGTTATTGTTATTGTTGCAATACTGACTAAAGTAAACAATAATAAATAAATGTAGTTTTTTTATTATAATTTACTAACAAACTAGATAATTTACCAACACTTATTTCAATGAACTAAGTATGGGATCTTTATAATAATAATAATATATGTATTTAATACTCTTAGAATAGCACAAATAATAGATTATTTGGGTTAGTTTGAAAAATTATCGACAAAGTTATAATCAATTCGACCTTTCTTTTATTGATGAAATTTGAATAAAAAAAAATGCAGTGAATTGACAACATACAAACGTACCACAATCTACTTATGAGTATTGATTTGTATTACCATTTACGACGGCCGTTTGACATAACGATTAATAACTAAACACGAAAAAAGTTATAAATTATGTAAATATAACGTATAATAAGTACTACGAAAGCCCAATCTGTGAACGTACCAAATTCCCAGTTTCTAAACGTATATATTAAAGTATTAACTAATACACTATAATTTCATTATCCTATGCAATTTAAAAATAATCTGGTAACTTGTATATATGCTTTCATCATGCATATAAAATTTAATTATTTATATTCTATATTTTTGTACTTATTTTTTAATATTGCCTATTATAAATTTATGTTAAGTACCCATATTTTGATATTTTTAGTACTAGCACAAAATGCCACCATGCCTCACTGTGGCGTAACCGATGGATTGGACGGATTGACGCAATAAGTGCTCTAAACTTATATTTAAAAACCAACTAATCTGTATTGTAGCACTAAATATTATTCAATATTACTCTTTTGATTGTATTAAAAACCAAATGTACAATTGTTTCGCCTATAGTCGAGTAGTTGTAAATTTCCTCTCGGAAGACGTGAACCGCGGTTAACATTGCATCTTGTCAACTGCAGTTTACAACCTATGTTAACTTAACTCATAATTAATGTTATAATATTTCTACTCGAAGTCTATTCAACTGCACTTTATACGCATGCCGTAGGTAAAATTCAATTTGGGAGAGGTGGTCTACACAAAATTGTCATTCTATCCGTGTCCAAAAGTAGAACCTTCTAATTATAATAATAATTGTTAAGAGCATTGTAAGCCATATTTTACTGCCTCTGTCTATCACACGTGCAATATAAACGTTTTATATTTCCAACTTACCGATTGATCAATTAATGCGATAACAATTTTGAAAATTGATTTGAATTCGTTGTGAAATCTTCTTTAAATTGACTTTCCCACATTATTTAAATTTTGTACTCAACATCCCCGAATATAAGCTTTTGTTGATTTTTATGTTTCTAATTTGTTTAATTCTATTTTGTGAAATGTGTAGGGGACAAAATCAAAAAAGTGAGAAAGTCGATCTATAGTAGACCCAACGATAAATTTAAATCAGTTTTCAAAATTCTTATCGCATTAACTGATCAATTGATACGTTAGAAATAGAAAACGTCGAAATTCCTATGTTGCGCGTATGATAGAGACAGAAAATCATGGCTTACGATCCCCTTAATTCAATTTTCAAAGAGAAAAACTTTTTATTTGAAGGATATTAGGTCTATGCATTTGAACTCCGATTACTAGTATTTGTAACGTCATTACTGCTTTTTTACACATCTGCAGAGTAATACCACTATATCATACGATATTTTCTCTTTTCGTGTGTACGCCACATCTAAAACTGTATTAGTTATCATATTTACTTAATGTATAATTCGATTTGGATTGTATATTAAATAACTATTTAAACAAAAAAAAAAAATTGCAATATGGAATATTTATCTTTTAAATATTACAGTAGCTACTTCTTAATATCTAATATTTATCTACATTCTGATTTATAAAGTATTATAATATTGTAAGTACGATCTGTGGCAGATACGAGAAAAATTCGGGGTAGGGGGTCTAGACCCCTAGGAATCCCCCTCCCTAGAAACGTGTCTGACTGTACGCGAACACCGGACCGGCGGAGGTGGCGTGCATACGGGTACTACTTGGTTTACTGGTTCGAGGTAGAAGGAGGTTGAACCGCGTGACCCCCGAAAGTTGGTGGCACCTCTGCGGAAAGAACTCTCCGGCGGCGGTGTGGTGTGGCATGGTGGCGGAGGCGAGGCGGCCCGGCTGAGGCGACGACTCTACGGTTGTTTCGCAACAACCATCACTCTCGTCACGCCGGCCGACACAGTCGCACGGCTCTCGTACAGGTACGCGCGCACCGACCGGGGGACGAAAACAATACAAATCGACGAAAAAAATAAACGTAAAAAAACTACGACCGCGATATTAACTACATTATCTGTGGACGTGATGATTTCGATAACGTCGTGTTGATCGCCACCGCGAGTACTTACATCGAAACTATTACCTACACATCGTGTCCATATATCCTACTGCAGCTGCAGCAGAAGCAGTACGTATTACAAACAATAATTTTAAATGAATTAAAATTTAACGAGAAAAAAAAACAAACATATTATTTCCCAATCGATTCGGCGGTACCTACCTGCAGTCGTATCTTATTTAAAAACTAATTTTTCAATTTTTCCTTTCCCCCTTCTCATTCCCATCACGCACGCGCTACGACCCGACGAAAACGAAAACACGTTTTTTCCGCGCAACCCGTCATCGCTCGGGTCGTGGTGCTGTTTTTGTTGTGTGGGTTGCGGTTGTTGTTGTTGTTGTTATCGTGCATTATTCTCCCTCTGTTGCAGCGACGAGTGCGTGCAGCGGCCACCGCGAGACCGGACCACTGAACGAGACGCCGCGGCACGTGTTCCTGTCATTCGCACGCGGAATCTCTACGGTGCGGTCGCGATTCACCGACCAAAACTCTCCGCACCGACCGGCCGACTGATCGCGCGACAACTGTCGCACAACACCGATTGTCCCGTGAACTTCACGCCGAAGTCAAGATGACCAACCAGCCGGCCATCATTATCAAGTAAACTATTTATGATAATATTCTGTTGGTTGTGATTATTATTGTTACCTACGGTGTTATACCCATACCGTGTGCATGAATCGCGATTAATTATTGTATTGCTCAATATTATAAAAACTATATCTTAATTAATAATTTAGATTATTAAACACGAAGTATATATAATACAATAAAACCTCTCTAAAACGGAATCGTTTGGGGCCAAACATTTTTCCGTTGTAAAGAGTTTTCCGTCATAGAGAAGTCAATTTCATATATTATTTGCACCGTGGCTAATGACATTTTCCGTTATATAGAGGATTCCGTTTAATATAGAGGGTCCATTATAGAGAGGTTTTACTGTATTATGTTTAATACCATACGTAAGTCACTTATAATATTATGTCTTCCGAGTTTTTAAGTCGTATAACGATGAGTTATATTATGTGACATTATATAGTAATTATGTTTGTCATTTTTTCGTTCAGCCGTCGCGATTTTCGTGCGATTTTCAGCGCAGCTTACGAAATAATTGCTTTCGCGTTTTTATTTCTTCTTCGCGCTAATGCTTTTTCCCAACAAGAAATCAGTTCGCCTTGGCTTCCGAGGTCATTTACGACACACGTCTTCTTCTATAATATACCATCGGAGGAAAACCAACGCATAAACGTTTTCGGCGAGAAGATATAAGCATATCTAATGTACAATTTTGATTTGTTTTAATTAGAGCAATTTAAAAGAAATTTTCTATTTTAGTTGATATTTCTATACGCTATAGATTAATTTTATCGTATAACGTTTAAATTTAAAAGTAATTATCTCAGATTTACCGGTGTATGATTTTTTTTTATAATCTTATTTATATTATTTATTATCTGAGTATCGGTTTTCGAATATTATAATTTGTAATATTCTGTCGCAGTTGATTTTAACTCAGCTCAGTGGCCGAAATCCGAATTCGGTATTTCACTGAACAACGCTTTCCTTTTTCTTCTTGTTTTGATTTTAGTCAATTTTTGGGTATGTTATTATTACACTCACCTGATCCAACTACCATTATAATAATTAAGTGACGTTCTTAAAAATTTTTTAGAAAAATAATCAAATGATTTAATTTAATTATTAGTGTATAAAAATGTTTATGTTGCCCCCGATAATGGAGATGAAAAACAACAAAAATCATACGAGTTTAGCACGTCACGTTTAAATAGTGTTCTTTGGCTAATATTTCGACATAGATAGTGCATATATTTTATACCCATGATAGTAATATATATTTTTCTTCTGTCCGACCCGTATTGCCGTATCATTCGACGCGGCGGCGTTTATGTTATTATAAGAGCTCAAAAGTCAACAAAATGTACGGTTCTCGAATAAACAACGAAAAAATTAGTAAAGTATATATGTATATATACTATTAATGACGTTGAAAATTGTCACGTTTCCATGTCTACCTACGACCACATATTATACTCCCGTACAGACAGGAAATCGTGTGCGACGACTCGGGACGATGACACTTTGGCATGGGTGTCCGAGTGTTTAATATTATTATTATTATTATTATTATTATTAGTATCGCCGTCGTCGGCAAACGGTTGCGACGTACGGCCGGTGTGAAATTATACGTGTCAGAATATCTTTTTTTTCCCTCCGAGCGTGTCTGCGAGGTATTTTTAATCCGCACAATTGGCTTTATTACGAATGTAAATAGAATACGCGTACGGGTAGGTAGTGCATAATACATAATTATCACGGCAGTTTCATGCCCTATAAGAGCTGTACGGACTGATCGAGCTACGGTGCGACAAATATCGTTTCGGCGCCTCTCATAAGCGATTTGTATGTATATTATACGACGTATGTCGTGTTCATATTTGTTACACCTATAACACTCACCTATATGGGTTATATGCTATAACCCATATACTATACACTCGAGCCGTGTCTTTTCGTTGTAATTATCGTATTATGTGCACATCTCGGTATGGCATCTGCGGGATTAGTAGAAATCGGTGCTCATTTCCAAAGACGAACAGAAAATAATGTCCTCTGTTAGCGCGACGACACGTCATGTGATATGTATAAAAGTGCGGTTCACCGGAGAGCTATCTCGTCATGAAAAAATATGATGATAACAAGCTCAGAATTTGAGCTATACATAAACCACAGTATTATAATAGGTATCTGAAGTACAAAAATGAGTACATTTGTAACTTTTATAATTTATATGACGTATAGCTTTATCAATCAGTATCACTTGTCTCGATAAATAATGATAATTTACATTAAAAATCACGGTACGCCTATGACAAGCAAAAAAACAAGACTATTTAAAAAGTTACATTTATGCCCTAGTCCATATTATAATATTTGAACGCACATTTAAATTTTTCTACGAAAAACTATCGCGCGATGGCTTAACAACTAGTCACTGGGTAATTTATCCAACGTCCAAGTTATACGAAATAGAAACAAGTCAATTTTTTTTTCTTTATGCATTCACTAAAATCGATCAACTTGTTCAAATCGGCAATGTATAGTAACATTATATTATTCAAATGAAGCCGACCACTCTCTTTCGAATACCGAATGTTTTCTATTCGTTTTTCATGCTTTTCAAAGTTTCCTCCTACACGAGTATGCAATATAGGTACATACACGAGTGTTCCCGTATAAAGGTGTTGGCATACTTGAACAACCGCAAATTAAAACCGCCTGCACGGTAAAATAGTATAATAATAATAATAATAATAATATTTATACTACTATGTAGACTTTCTATAGCGCGTCCGTTGCGATTTACATATATTACAGTCACGCGTTGGCGGCGACAGCAACATATAATATCCTACTAAAGTTCGCGGTATATCCAAAATCTACACACGAGCAGACTTGACCTTATATTATTATGGATACCTGGTTACAAGTCACATCAATAACTGTCCGACCGCGAGAGTAAAACATTAAAAGGTCGGCACCACACTGTATAGGTACTAATACTGCAGATTTTGACGATCATCGTGACGGATCGGAATAATATTATTTTACGAACATTTACGTTTCATCTCTGCTAGACCGCGGCGGCGGCGGCGTGATGATACGCGAAGAGTAAATAATAAATGAAATTAAAATCCGAACAAATCACGTCCGCGCCTCGAGTGCATAATATTCGTGTATTACCTGCGCAGATAACAATCGTCGCAAATACGTTTTCGTTCGTTTTGCGGTGGAATATTACCTATATTATCACAATATAATACATCATGGGTTCCTATAATATTATCATTATGATTTCTAAAAGCTGTGCGCGCGCGCGCGCACTCGCGTACGGTGGAAAGCGAAACGCATCCTAAACATGCACTCACCTCGAGCCTATACGTCTCGGCGGAACCGGCTAACCTAAATAAATGAAAATGTACACGATGCACGTATTATCTCTTGTTCGGTACATTATTACTATAACGTGGCTCGGTGCAGTGTGCTCGCGTGTATTGATGATAAATATAATAATTACATTATAAATTTATAACACTATACCGGCCGCGGGGGTATTATATGATTGGTTGCCAATATTTTTTAGATCGCTCGTCTGGACGGTTTCACTGTTTGCGGGTAAACCTATATTATATACTAGCTGCAACGTCTATATTATACCGTCTGCATCGAATATTGAATTAATATTATTACGTATTGTTATTATTACATTATTATTCTTATCGATTGCTGCACATTGTTCGGTATATGTATTATATTATAACATTTAATATTCTGTAACTTGCTATTCGATATTGTGCTTTATTGGTTCTGTATAATTACCGAATTAAAATTTTCTATCGTTTTCACCGGAGTGGACGCACGTCCGTAAAAATACGTTATCACACCGTCGCATCGTCGCCACCGCGGTGTATACAACATATTATTATTATATACAAGACTGGTGCTATTCTACACTGCGTACTACAATATAATACTGGTAGTTGATTATGTTATAACCATTTTTTTTTTTTTATTATTATTATTTCCAGAACCGCGTTTACGGTCTGTGAACACGCGTACACGCATTATTGCTATTAATATAATCATTGTTATAATTATTGGCACGTTGTATACGTAAAATTCGTATTACTCCGCGCAGTTATAGGTACCTAGTGTATATAATGCCACGAGAAGATGTTCGGGGCCAAGAAATAAATAAATAAATTGAAATCACAGATTGTTGTGTCAATACGAAACAGATTCGTCACAATCGTTGTGGCCTTACAATAATTATTGGTAATTACAACAACCATCATCAATCTGACGACAACGATATTTTCCATACACTATTTATATTATGGAAGACGACCGACGAGTTATTATATATAATAAGCATCATACCTAATCCGTCGGCCACCACATTGCGTTGACAGTAATAATAATATGTCATCACTGACTAGAACGCACATATAATTGTGAAATTAAAATATTTCTTCCTGAATCTGCAAATTTTTTAAACTCTGAAGAAAAATAGTTAAAAACCGGTTTTTTGCATTTGGTTCCATTACAATATTTTATATATGATTATTATTATTATTATTATTTATTTGGCGTATAATTTGGCACATATTATTACTATTATTTTGACTTGTGACAACGTCTACTAAATGCTTTAGCTATATACAATACCTATACAAGTGTCTGCGTTCGTTATCCATATTGTTCTTGCCAATATGAATATAGTTATTTCATTTTAATATAGCCAAAACCAAGACAGTAATTTATTATAGCTCTATTCGAAAATTGATATTTTAATTAGTTATAATTTTGTTACGTTATTAGAATGATAAACAATAGTTATATACTTGATTTATAAAAATCTATCCATTAAAAAAAATATGTTCTTATAAACATAATAACATTAATTATACAATCAAATATATGTCAATATGTCAATCGATAACTCGAATCACGTCTTAGGTCCCTTCAAATGTATTAAAATTTTTGTTGATAACTATATTGTTTTTTCACTCTTTCTTCAGACTTGAGGCCTCCACGAGTCGACTGTATATATATACAAATACTACTCGTGTATTAAGTCAATCTAAAGCAGTACAATAATCACCACGCGGTCATCGAACGCGCATATAAACGCGTACGTTCGTAATCCATCATAATAAAATAATAGTTTTATATTAAACGGATCTATTAATAATTTTTTTTTTATAAAAAATCTAATTTGAAAAAGCATGCGCGTCCACGGCGGCAGTACGGCCGTGCAAAAATAGTAAAATACGCTGGTGGCGAGAGTTAGAGAAAGCCCCATGTTATTGTTGTTATGATTAATAATAATAATAAAATACATAAAAAAAAATTCAACAAAAAATTACACGCGCGGACGTGGTTATAGTGGTACCGCACTACGACTGTATAGGTTCTTCGTACATTTTTTTGATTTGAATGCAAGGAAGAGAAAGTGATTAGAACGGTTCATTTTGATCACACACACACACGCACAGTGACATACGTGTTCACACGTGCCTTTACGTGTGTTATAAAATTAATACAATGAAAATCGTGTGTAGACTGTATAGTGTATAGGTATACGTATAGGCTTCGTAGTCTGGTCATTTAACTATTTAGAAGTGGTTTAGAAGAGACGTACAATAAATGGCAGATTATAAGCGCTAACCACATTTACGACGTATTTGGAATGCGTGTGAGCGCTACAATCGAAGTCGATTTTGTATTAAATCTGAACAATTAAAAAGTACAAAAATGTTGTTGTGAAAATACTAAATATTATTTTATAGTAACAAACCAATAGATAAAATAACACTTTATCGATATAGATGCGTACAACCATTGATTATAAATACTAGTATTTATAATCATATGGTATACAACGCAATAGAATATTTTACAATTTTATCCTATATATCTGTATCCGAGATATACCTGTGGGTGACTAATTTAGTGACCAAAAATTCGTAATGCGCGTTCGTACAGTACATAATAATCCGGTCTCCGCGGTTATTCCTGCTGCTCGTGAATTGAAAAAAATCTCACATCTCACTTTTGCGAAAATAATTTGTTCATAATTGATGCGTTTTACCAAGTGTGTAGAGAGTGCCACGATCATCAGTCATCACGTTTAGCATAAGTTTCGAAACATATTGAATTAGTATAATATTTCAAATTTGTCTCACACCGCACAACCGTAAATCGTTAAGGAAAACGTAAGAATTTGTTCCGTAGGTACCGTGTATTATAGATCTGTGTATAATGGCATTATCTTTCTATTCGAGGCACATATCTTTATTTTCGACACGTCTGTCGTACACTACAGTGAAATCATAATATTCACGTTGTTCTTATTTTCTTTAAAAATATATTATTTAAACGACTGCGTTCTTCGCGTTCGTCTGTGAACTTTTAGTTCCACATAATAAACCCGGTAGTCTTAACCCAACAACAAATATTTCGGGCCAACCTCAGTATTAAAGTAGGTACGATATATATTATACAAGTTGAGTTTGGCGATTTTCTACATTAAATTTGAATCGAATTATTTATTTATTCACGTAAATGTTATTTGTTTAATGATTATGATCTATACGTTCGCTAAAACTCGAATATATACCTCTATGCAAATACGAGTTGCCGTAAAATATTTCTCGTTCTCTTTTACGTCTTTGCGTTTGGAATGTAAATATTATCCGTCGAAATACTACGTGATTTGTATTATAATGTTTTCGAATCTGTTTAGATTTTTCTTAAGTCAGATGCCTTGTTCATGTATATTGAGTGCTTGGTTTGAGTACGCGTCGATAAACCACGTGGAGTGTACTTAAACGTGAATAAGTCGGAAAAGCAATAAAACTTCAATACGCCTTTGATTACAACCAGTGTAAGACGTCGACCTTAACGAACGCGATGAGTTTATTTTTATTTCATCGGTCGATTGCAAGTTGAACTCTACATTGGGAATAATAATGTTATATTTATTAATGTTAAGTATATTCGAACGATTATTCTCAGACGTATATATATATAGGTTCCGGTTTTCTCTCGAGAAAGACATTTTGGATCATCTCCAAAAGGATCGTATTCACTGCGTTAAAGATCTGACACGCAGTTATGATATACGTTCGGTTGTTTCAGCCTTCAGGTGGAAAAATGGACAAAAAAAAAACGCAGTAATTTAACTCAAAACGATTATTTCACAACGATTCGACTTAACCATCCCACATGTTGAATTCGTATTGTGTTTTAATGCCGAGCCAAAAGTTTATTGTCTTACGGTTGTTAGTGCGTGTAACCATTGCATATTAAAGTAATTATGAAAACTACGAACTGCAAAAACATAAACTAAGCTCTTCGACAATGTTTAACGCTTACGAATAAAATATAATTTCATATGCAATCATAAAATATTGCTCTCTAAGTGCGTTGAAATACGTATTATTTTTCACGTAACATATAATTTGTACAAATTGTCATTTAGCATTACGTTATGTTATTCTTATCATAATATTACATTTACCCAATACCTATTATTGATAAATTACGATCGAATCAGCTATTATAAAATCCGAAATCGACTGCTGCAATTTTCAAAGATTACTATGCCAACGTCGGTCTCATCCGTCGACACACGTATTGTACCTACCTATTGTTTTTCCGAACACAAAAAATGGTGAGAAATTTTTTACGAGATACGATCAGATCAGTGTGCATAAACCGCCGATTAAAATGTGCGCGTGTTGCGAACCGTCGAATAATCGCGATGGCATTTTAGGAATTAGGGTTCGACGCAAGTTATTTTCGGATGGTATTTACCTTTTTGCTATCGCTAATAAAATATTATATGGTCGCTAACCGGGCGTATTATCGAGGTATCTGACGAAGATACGACACGATAATGATCATGTTATTATTATGTAGTTATAGTACCTACTTACGACGATAGAACTAAAATATACTACATGACGATAAGCAACATTTTTCGGATTTTTCACGTTACGATTTTTATTTCATATATTATACCTATGCACATGGGAACTGGAAATAATGAGTACGCAATAATAATGATACATATTATATTTTACTCTTACGAAAAAAAAATGTACATCACAGACATATAATAATAAGACAATATAATATTTCCGATGAAGTTTACCCAAAACTGGGTTGGTGTGCTGCAGGTATTCCGATAACCGTTGTGATTAATCAACACATTCCTTTCGGAGCAAAAATCATAAACGAAAACCTGAGATCCAAGAGAATGTAATTTTCACAATACACCTATACCTATCGGCTGTTTTTTTTCTTTTAATGAAACCAATGCATTTTTCTCACGATTTCATTGTTGACGTACAACCGTTAAAATAATAACAATAATATTACAATGTCGTAGAATCTAGTATTCTATGTGAAGTGAACTGATATGGTATACGTTATAACATGCGTTTGCCGGTGGTACGGTTGATAATAGTATTATAATATTATAAATGCAACCGCGGAGGTACGACAATGTCATCAATATTTATTATTTTTCTCGCGGATCGAACCGGTTACATTATTTAATAACAATTATATTTATACACTCGCGGTAAATGTCGAACGCCATCCAAATGAAAATTACGCGATGTCCACATCGAACGAGGAGAAGCGAGAGTGCGTTCCGTTTGAAAATAAATTGAATGAAATGCTCGATTTTGTACGTATACCTATATTACAATTAATTATAATGTGGACATTTTTTCTTATTTTTTTTCTGCAACGCTTGCTGACTCTATAGAGATAATAAATAATATCACATCGACTCTCCATTATTCGGTCTGTAGACTATAATATTATAACAGTGCGAACACTGTATACATATTACGTACAATGATGACGCACATCGTTTATTGTTATAATAATAATATCAAGATTATTGCTTATTACTTAAGACGAGGCGCGCACGTATATTGTAGCCAGATAAAAAACGACGTTCGACTGAATAACGAACTGTCATTTGCAAAACGATAATATATAATATTATACTTGCCGTTATTACAGGTACCTATGCGATTGATTCGTTTTAATAATTGTACACGAAAAAATTGTGACAACTGTACACGTAATCGTTTTAATGTGTTTTGAGGTACGACCAATGTTATTGTTATAGCAGTATATACGTACACATGTGGTTATATATTATTATTATTATTATTATTATTAGGCACGCATAATATTATATCTTATTATAACGACAGTAATTTATTCGCGAGCGTTGTCGGTCGATGATAAAACGAACTCGGGTTCAGATTTGATGAAAACGGAAGAAAAAAGTGCGCGGACACCACCGGTGCAACAAGTGTATAAATATTATTAATTATTATTCTCGGCTCGTTTTGCTGCGGACGAATCGACGAACGCGTATGCCGCTAAAGCTTATAACAATATTACACAGGTAGACCATGTGAACAAATCATTGTCGTGCTAATAATTATGCCGAATAATCGCACGCGGTAAACGTGATCACACTATTTCATTAACACTTTTCCGTGTTGTGATGAATGGCGCTATAATTGGTGCACCATTCTTTTTTTTAGCATCGTGATTTACGAACGAACCTACGAAATCTGAGACACATTGTTTCAAGCGCGGTGACACGGTGCACGAATCGAGGGTCTTAAAACGCGCTTTTGAATGTTCTCGGTGTATATATAACCATCGATCGCCGTGGATTTTCATTCAATTTGAATATCGATTTTAACAGTTTTGTTTAATTAAAACATCAATCCGGGTCACCAGTTAAGGCCGGCGGCGGCGGTTTTCGCACAAATCCGAAGGATAGAAAGCAATTATTGGCCGGAACGTCTCCGTCCCTCTCTCTCTCTCTCTCTCTCTCTCTCTCTCTCTCTATCTCTCTCTCTCTCTCTCTCTCTCTTTCTCTCACTCCTACTCCCGCTCTGCAATGTGTTCTAATACCAAAGGTCATATAGGAAGAGTATGCACGAGGAATACGAAAAACCCGATTAAAAACGACCTTAAACGGTGCTTCAAAAGCGTGTTTGTTTGTTTGTGCATGCATTATTTTAAATAGTAATATCAATGGAATAATATATACATGTTAACCGACTGCAATAATATATATATATATATATATATATAAACTCATAGGTAGCGTACGTGCATTTAATATAATCAAATATAACTTTATACCATTGTCATTGTTATTAAATTTATCAAACAAATATCATTATGTATCATCATGTACGTAACGTGTATATTCTATTCGTTATATAATATAATATAGCAAAACGAAAAATTAATGAATTCAACTTTTTACTCACACACAAAATGTACAAATCCTGTTCCAAAAGTTTTTTAAAATCTATATATCTATTTTAAAATTGTAGTGCGGTACCTAAACATAGGTCAAAACTTGATACAATAAATACTTAACGTAATTGATTAACCACGTGAGATTCTCATTATGAACATAGGCAGTGATGTTCCCATCAATTTTGCCGAGAGTACCTACATACTATACGCTAATGAGTCTCTTAAATATAATTTTTTATGAAAAATTCGGTAATGGTACATGGTTTAAATATGAATATGTAAATAGGTATTAACAAAAAAAAGTAAATAGTAATGAGCTGATCGTCTGGAGTAAAAAATTAATATCCATTACAAAATGTATTTAAACAATAATTTAAATCAATTTTTACATTATATTTTATATTTCTTCATGAACTGCTTGAAAGTATACGCGGTGTAATACCCGTGAATTTTCAAAATGAAGTTGAGAGCATACGGCGTATATGTAGAATACCCTATGGGAATACCACTGGACATAGGTATCTTTCCTCGTGTAAATATCAAATTAAATAATAAAAATATACCACATGATTAAGTTTACTTACTGTGCAACGGACATAGTGTAAATATTATTTAATAATAATAATAATATGTATATACCATATAGGTATTATACAATTAACACAATATTAAAAAAAATGGTCGTCACTGTACGTGGTCGAGTGTGTTGAATGCACATTTAAGTACCTAATTGAATTTTTATACTTGATAATTTATTTGTTTTGTTCACGATCAAATAACGTAATAATACTCGTGCAACGCATTTGTATGCTCTTCCACGTTGCAATATTGGTCGATACCGATACACGCAGCAGTATTGTTTCAGTTATTAACATATTACCATACACAATGTCCTGTATACGGCCATACGGGTACGAAAGTATAACATTAAATAATAATAATATATTAAGAATCACGGTCAGGTTTAAATTATTTTGAATAATTAGTTTACAAAGTAAATAAACACCTTGAACAATAGCCAAATAATATGCTATATTCCTTATAAGTTATACCATATCATTATATATTTATTATGCAATTAGTCTGTGTTGAATTTTAAACAATTTTTTTCCAATTCTGTCGCTGTTCTCACATAATCGTACGGGGTCTTTCAAATTTTACGAGACAACTGATTTCGCTGTAAGATATTTACTATTTAAAACCATTAGTAAAACATTATCGACCATTAAAATCTTAAAACCATTAAAATATTTAGTGGATATTTTTTTCCGTTTGAAAAGGTGTTTCGTCATGAAGTAAACATTTCACGAAGAGACGAGGAGAGTTTTAAGTTAATAGAAAACCATCAACTGTATACATAAATTATGAAATGTGCAACAAAGGTCTATGAGTATATTTAAAATTAAAATTATTTTTTTAAATGTATAGTTCCCGTTCGATTCTATCTCTATACATGCACTGATTATGCACGGGTTTAAGTATTGGTTATGCACTGGCTTATGCACTGGTTTATGCGCATCATAAAATACATTTTTTTCAACCCGCACTCGAATAATGACTTCAACCATCGTTTTATTTCACATTTATATGTTAGCCGTTAGTGCTTGGAAAGTAATCGCTTTTTACTGTAAAGTGAAATTGGAACTGCGCGGTTGATGACATAACATTTCTTGTACTTAACTATAACGACCTAATCTAATGAAACGATTTGATCGAGAAATATGTCTCTTTAAATTGTTTTAAAACGTTTGAAAAATGTATACTGGACACGTTGCGTCTTGTGGAAATCTTTATTGCGATATTTCCCGTGTTTTTCACGGTTATACGCATATACTTGTGAGACATTTTACCCAAAGATCGATACGTCGATGATTTCGAACATGCATCGGTTCTATATATTGTTGGTGAACGAGCCAACTTGATCCTGCGGTGATCGACTGCTGGCCTCTTCCAAATCCTCCAAAACACATCGTCTGCGTAATGTGAAAGAAAACTTGAATTTCTTCGCAAAAAATTAACTCGTTGTACATTATTAACTAATTAAAATGGACTTGGCTTGAGCTCTTAAACTCGTTACTGTACTGCTGCTCTCTTGGATGTAACAATCGAAATCCAATTTTCGGGGACTATAATATGCTCCTTTTTCCTGTAAATATTGATATGTGAAGTCAAATTTACAACGCACAAGCATAATCCTGCGACCAAAGAATCCAGGAAAATAGTACCATATCGATAACGGCCTGATCGTAGGATACATGTTTTTTTTGCGCTCAACACACGTTGTTCCGTGCAAATAGACGACGGTCGACGTGCCGAGAATTAAATTGCGCAATGACCCAATCTGACATTCTGCGAGTGATTGCCACAAAGCTTGATATTAATTGCGGATCGATCAAAGTCGTGTTTTCATTATTATTTCGGTACCTACCCATATAGAGGAGGAAAAGCAAAAAAAAAAAAAAAAAAAAAAATGAAAAAAAAATGACTTGCTGCGGTTCTTCGCTTAAGTATAGTCGGCCGTCTAATCTGCATAATTCGCGATTAAAAACACTCATTGCGTCCTGTGAGCAAAGGTTTAAGACTGTAAGAGTGATACAGCCCTCGGAAATATAATAAAATTATATTGACATATTAGATCGTCCGTGCGTTCTCCGCCGCCCCATCAACGTAATATTTCGATACACACTGTGTATGATCGGTGTATGACGGTGATATCCTGTTTTAATTCTCCATTGGACATTTGAACATTTCAATTATTTTTACTATATATGATTTAATTTTACTTATTATATTATGTTCATATTATCTTGTATTGTTAACCTGAAATATTACTGAACTGTACTTGAGCCTTAAAGGCGTTTAAACTCGTAAATATTGTTATTATAATCATCAAAGTTATACATTTTGCAAAAGGGGGCGAAAACAAAAAAAATAACTTTGTTGTAGTCGAATATGGTTGTATAGGTTTTTTTCCTCATTTATACCATCGTTTTAGCGATTTCCACTGTGATTATTATTATTATTATTTTTTTTTTAATAACTTGTTTATTAATTATTTAAAATTCGTAATAACGAAAAAAAAAAAACGTTCTCGCATCACGCGTATCAACCACGATTAAAACTCTCACGAAAAACAATTATTAATCCAAACATAATTGCTCATATTCCGTAAATTTGTATATAGGTGCGATTATAATATTATTATGTGCAGTACTTGATATACCATTAGAATATTATGTTCGAATCGAAAGGCTAATTTATGCGATTTTCATCGCTGCACGTCATGTGCACTATAACTTTGTTAATATACTTCATTTATGTTATTATTATTATTATTATTATTATAATGTATATTACTGTAAATTAAATTTTTATCGCATGTATATACATAATACGAACGACCTGTAAATGGGCCAGCAGTAGAATCTCGTTAAAAATCCCTCGCGGTCCGTCGACGACGGGTGTGCACGTGTTAACGGTTCATTTAAAATTTTCGGTTCAAACGGTGGCGAATACGTAAATGCAATTTTAATTTATTTTACGATATTTTTTCTACGAGCATACTACTCATACGTTTGCATCGTTTCGTAAAACGGCTTTTTCAAATGTAGTTTCCTTTTCGCATCGTAATATACGCAAACCCGTTACCCGGTCACTGATCTTGAAGTAGTACAAACTGGTCGTCTGCCCCGTGACGCCGGTACGATGATTTTACACTTGATAACGCTTATTATAATAAAATCGTTATAATATTATACTAAATATGTTATTTACCTTATTTGTTTTTTTCAGTATCGTTTTAATGGCTAGTCTTCGCCGCACGTTGTTTAACCAGTGACTATAGTCCGAAGAACACGAATACAATAATGTTTTGTTTATTTTATACATTCGAAATGTAACACTAAAACCAACTACATTTTGAAATTCTCGTTTGTATCCATCAATTTAAGGTTTCAATGTGTAAAATATCTATAGAAAGATAATAAGGGAGAAGATTTTCTCACATTTTCTCATCCAACATTTGAACGCATACGACCCCGAAGTTACAGTATATCCTGTGACACCAGCAAGTGGGATGTACACTCGAATTTGTAATTTATTACTTTTCAGACGGTTAACCGAGGGTGACTATTTAATTGATCAAATATGTACAAGGTACAACAGTCAACAATTACGGTTGATCGTTAAATCTCAATGCACTTATAGTCATCACTCGCTATCAGTATTAATTTTTCCTTCACTAACCATAAGTGTTTTACCATTTCGAACGTCTCTTACCGCATAGGTTACATCACAAACATAAATATTTGTCCTATCGACATATTATTCCGTGTCAATATATGGAAATCATTCAGTCGAATAGTATGAAGAATACCAATTTTTGTGTTTTTAATAATATTCTATACGATATTGTAACAAATGCTTGTATCATATTATGTGATGTTAATTTCCAAAACAGTATCCGATCTAGTGAACTGTTGGTTGATCGCAGTTTGAAGCCGATATTATTGAAACACACAAGTTACATCACTATGTCTGTACAATATATATCCATACATTAAATGCGAATTTCATCCGTTTCGCCGTTTGATAATCGGACAGTGTTAGATCCGGTGGGCATTCGATCTGTGCGATGTGTACAATGTAGACATTATACGATCAGCAGCACGCGGATATTTACATGTATAGGTATACCTGGAGCACAATAAAATTGTATACTTTTCCTGTTTTCACTTTTTTTTTTCTTTAGTTTTTACCCGGTAAAACGTTATAACGTCCTGGCCGTTTAATTACATCGATGTATGGTCCATTGGTCACGGTCGATTTCACGTGTATTACTTGGGCTCGTCGTAATCTCTCATTATGAATATTATATTTTATAATAATATATCCTGCAAACCCGAGCGCTGTTTTATATAAACAAATATAATAATAATAATAATAATAATAATAATAATAATAATAATAATAATAATAATAATAATATAATGCCGAGCACTATATACAATACAATAAAGCGTACACATTTTCCACTGTGTAATCCGCAAAGTGTTTTCTACGTGTTTGCCCATACGGTTTCCTTGCTGTATTATAATTCCGATGCAACCGATGTAGTATTTTTATATATTATGTGTGCATATAAAGTCCTATCAAAATATTGGTACGCGGCACGTGTTTTTCTCAATTGCCGTTGCACTTTGCACAATAATCGCTTATCGTTATTTAAACGGCATTTTAATATAGTTATTTTTACACGTTATACAACAATGTACCACCAGGGGTCGCCAAACTGCAGTCTGAGATTGAGATCGCTGTCCCAAGAAAATTCTTCTTCTACCGAGGTCCATATTTTTTTTTTTTCTTTATTATTACTGCAGTCGCTTTATTCTGTTCTGTATAATAATTTTTCAAATAATCCACGTACAATGGAAATCTATAAAAATCAAATGCAATAAAAATATTAACGCTAATAAATTACTAGTGAGTTTTAAGTCGTATGCATGATTTTCATTTAGGAATCATATCAGTACATGAAAAATGTGTTCATCAAATCTTATCGGAATATTATTATGGTTAATATTTTACTGCACGGATTGATGAGAAATAAATCATACAATTCGATTATATACAGTGGGGTATTCGCGAAACACGCTTGATGGTGCCAAAGCGAAAGAAATATAATTAGGTATATCATAGCCACGACGACGTGTCGCACGTATTTATCTTCACTTTTTGGTGCGGTGAAAAGATCGAAAACACTCCCAGAACTCGCGAGTCAGCTGACGGAGAAGTATCGTACTCGTATTTCTACGTTTTTTTTTTCTTCAACAAACACGTGCCCCGGGAAACGACAAAAGACGTGGTAAACAATACGTTTTATAATATATAGTGACTATATACCGTAGCAAACCGTGGTTCGAGATGAATGGTGTATAGTACCGCGTTTCGATTTTTGTATGCGCATTTCGATCGTCGAGCATTCGCATATACCTACACGTCAGTATAACTTTTACTTGCCGCTATCCAGCACCCGAGTTACATCCGGGCACAACTTACTAAATGCGAACAGAATAAATGATTATTTCTGGTGAAGAAAATACAAGTTTTCGTATACACATGGATCACGCGAGCTGCAATGGTAAAATTAACGAAACGCACGAAATATAATAGCGCCGTATGCGTGTATAAAGTTATTTTATTGCGAACGTTGAAACGTTTTAATGGTTAATAATACATTAATTAGTGTTCGCTTTCTGAAAAACGTGGTGCTATGACAAAAAAAAAAGAGAAAAAATAATTTGACGGAAAACCGTTTAAATCACGCAGGAATAATAGTGATTGTCTTCGTTCCGAACCAAAACGGAATTTTCATCATATAATTATTAAGTTGACCATTTTTTTTTTCTCGGATTGAACCGCGAGTCTATACTCGTTGTGTTTTCCATTCCGACACATGGACGCCAGGATATTGCGCACTATTTATGTACGTTAACATTAAAATAAATACATATATATATATATATATAATATATACAATAGTAAAGGAAAACGCAAATTACAATATTACATTATTTTGTTTGAGCTAATAACGCATTGTTTGTAGATTGTGTTTAAAATATTTCACATAATACATAAAATAACACGCGGTATAAGTACACAGGTACCTGACCAGTATGTGCATGCGCGCAATGGCTGCGGTATGTATTATTATTATATTTTAGTCGGAGTAAAACAAAAAAATAAACATGTCGTGTCATATAATTGAACGCGGGATTACGTTTCGCTCGGTACACACACGCACGTATACGAACGAACTATGGAGAAGTACGTGCACTACAAGGCCGTTTCGGGTGTATTTTATAGTGATTATTGCTGTGTGGGGAACCTAAAGAAAGATAATATTAAATAGTTAAAATTACATAAAATAAGCGATTTTTCCTCTTTATTTACACCGCCTAGTGTTTATGACGTACCGCCGCGACGGGTCCTCATCATCAGGATGAATTAGTTATACCTTGTATACGTTCTTGGGCGGAAAAAAATTACAATAATAATAACAATATAATTGAACTGCCGGCATGGCCATTAGACATTGTTCGCCTCGTTTTCCGCGTTTACTGCCGGTGATGACATCGCATGCAAGCTAATTAATTGTATTGCAATATTTATTTTATTGGTCGCCGACATAAAGTTTAAGCTTGTCTCGTATAAAATATTATTACATAACTATATAATATAAGCCTTACCTACTCGTAAGTCAGTTGCATGTTTTCATTATAGAGTCTGAGAATTACAAGTATATACGCAATCAGTTTTTGTCTTTGTAATTTCTTCGATTTTTCGATATCGAATCATCGTATTTTCTGATACAATATGTCCAACCAACAGTAGTTTCGCACATGATACATATGATATCATCCGATTATAATAAGATAAGCAATATGTACGAGTAGATGAATAACATTGGAGATGCGGTCAACGGATTATGATTTTTAATATCGCAACGGTTTTTTTCGTATTGTTCCAGAAACCCAACATGGTGGAAGAGGAGGACAAACATGGAACGCAATCTGACCATTGTGGCCGGTGGAATGTTGCTGACGTCCTCGTTCCTTGCTCTAGCTCTATCCACGCTGTACTTCAATCACAACTGCAATATGGGTAAGACCAGACGCGTGATAATCGGGACGTTTGCGAGGACGGGGTGGACCAGGGGCCAAGCTAACTTATGTTTTAAAAATATTATAACAATTTTAAAATTATTAATTTTCTATTCCAAAAATAATTTATTAGGTTATAAATTTTAGACCACATTTGTTTTTTCAGGTGTTGTTTTTTACAATTATATTAAAATAAAATATAAAATTATAAAATGGTCAGAAAATAATTCTTGTTCTCTATTAAATGTTTTATTTATGCATCTCTAAGTAATTTCGGCCCACGATTCCAAAGCAAATATCAAATTAGGCCCTCCGTAAAAAAAAGTTGGAGACCCCTCGGGTAAACTCTGAACCACCCTCTTCCCCCGTTATTGTAGATGTCTTTAAAGTTTGTAAAAATTGAAATTATCGTCTATGAATTAATTCATTCAAGGGTTTTTCGTTGCCTGTGTGTATACATTTCTACAATGACCGTGACTGTAGTGGTGATTCCGTATACAACTGACAATAATTTTTAATTTGTTTTTCTTTCCGTCGTGACGGTAAATGGTGCATATTATGTTATTTTGACATTTAGTCGAATGGACGTTTCTTGAAACGCACCAGGAGGATTGAAGGGGGAAAAAACGGGAAAAAATATGAATACACTCCCAGCAGAGTGCGCATATGTGTGGTTTAAAAATAAAATACTCCATGATAATATCTGGTCCACGTGCTCGTGCGTGCATTATATACGATAATAATATGTAAATGGGTAACGATACAAGCAGGTACACGTATATAACTGCATTTGAATGCGACATGCGTAGGTACATATATACGTGGTATCGTTAAATTATAATATTATATATATATGTTACACAATATATCAAATAATGTATTAAAAATAGCCAAATCAATAAACTAGTTCCAGGCGCGTGTACCGGTCGGGAACACAGCCGTTAAACGAACCTGTTGCCGTGCTCCATATTATACTACTATAATAATATAAAATATTTATTATTATGTTGAGCAAGTCGCCTAAGTGCACTAAACAGACACGAACGAGCACAGTACAAAACAGTAACACGATTTCGTAGTACCGTTCGTCCGAGCTTGTAAATTATTATTTTCAATACATCGTAAATGGCGTTAAAACTTTTTTTTTTTTAATAATTCCGATGCAATACTTTTTGAATACATCGAAAAAACATTTACTTTATAAGTGCTCTAAAACATTCTTTAGCAATAAAATAACAATTTGTAAAATAATGTCATTGTAATATATTTTTTACTTGTATTAGAATACCAAAAAGAAAGTCGATACGATACGTATGCTAATAGTCGAAAAAAACAGTTCTGGCTTTATTATTATTTTGTAGTCATAAGTCCACGATTTCGTACATTATTTTTTGGACTTGATACTCGTAAAAATAAAAATAAACCATGTAGGATAATATTATTAATTAATAGTACTCAATTCGCAACACCATGAAATGTATCTTATAATAGATAGGCCTTTCATTGCATTTTAAAATGATAAAATTTGGAATCATTTCGATAATATTACGAAATCGAACATTTTTAAGTTTTCTCGTACATTCAGGAAAATACTGACAAATCAATAATGACTTGTTTATTAAGTATATCACCGCTACAGCTGTGTCTTATTTCTGACTAATAATGTACTACGTAAAACGTCTGCAAACGTGGTACAGTTTTACCATCCAACACAGTGATGACGAAAATCACAATATTGTTAATGATTGATTGGGTAATTAATCAAAATAATGTTTCACAAACGTAAACCTTGAATAGGTATGCGTTGTTTGTATACAGGTACGTTGAATTCGACGACAGCTAATATTAATTGTAAATGGTATGCGATTTTTTTTTAAAAAATATTTCTTAATCTATTATACGCAAATTCTATAGTTATTAGTTTTAAAATGCTTTTGAATGTTGTTTTAGACCAATTTTTAATTTGAATACAAGTTATATGCGAGTAAGTTTGACGGTATATTTTAATATTAATAACTGTATATATTTATTAAAATAGCAGTAACTATTGTATTAATATAACCCTGTGTATTCACACGAGATTTCTTAGCGAGTCCCAATATTCGTTACGATCAAAATATATATAAAAATAAGTAAATAAAATACATCTTACGTATTAGTAAACATTATAAAGTGTAATAATTTACAAGTTTATACCAAATTTTGCGTAGTGTACATCTCATTATTGAAATGCCGAAATCGTGTTATACTATGGAGCGTTTGCGAGCGGAAAATAATACATAAGCATGTTTTCGTAAACGCGGCCCCGCGAAGGGAGAAGTGGAATGACGGGAAATTTACCACCATTTTCGATTTCCGTCAAGAATTATGTGCGTAATAAAATTATTATCATTTTATTAACGGTTATACAAACCTAGAATCAAATAAGTTGTTTTTTTACATTGATTATTTCCGCCAAACCCCGAAAAATGTTCACATCTGATTTTTGACAAGAAGTTCTTGTCACACATCTGTTCGGCGGTTTATTATATTTGCAATATTTTTGTTGCGCAGAATCCCATCTTGCATAGTCGTATCGCACAAGACATAATTCATTATAATAAGCGTGAAACATAACTTTATAGTTGCTCGCGTGTAGTAAGCCTTGAATTCGTAATTAGAAAAACTGGATAGTTCACTTCGTTCAATTAATTTTTTTGACATTTCTGCCGTGGCGCATATTTAATAAATCGTCGTTAAAATTCACAATTCTTCGGAAAATATCAGATATGAATTATACGAGGTATAATTTATCACGTTATAATAACACGGTTGCTAAACGCGTAGACTTCTTACCCATGCCTACTTGGAGTTTGGACGTAAATACGAAATAACATACTAATATGATACATATATCAAACGTATAGACCGACCACTACACGCGTCATATTCCATACATTTCTTTTTTCGTCCTATAAAACGGACGAGTAATATTATCATAAGATTATTTATTATAATAATTAACTCATATATTTAAATCATAAATATAAATTAATTATGTTTTATGTATTTGATTAAAAAAACGTTTGGCCGTGAAAAATATGATCTCCATTCATAATAAAACTTGCATTGCCTAAAAGAGAATCTTACTTATAAAATCTTACTTTATCGTTTTTATCGGTATACATGATGACAGCGTATTTATTGTACTCGTACTTTCGAACAGAAAATGTAAAACCGAAGTGGTCGCTTGTATTGGTAATAAACTAATTTCTAATAAAGTCGTCTAATATATATATATTAAGATGTATATATATATATTATATTACATAAGTATGCCCGTCACTAACTGCACATACACAGTTATGTACAGCAGAAAAGTGAAAATATTGCTTACATGTTTTATACGAGATACGTGTCGAGTTTGTAATTTTTTTGACTAATTAATTGAAAATCATTTCGAAGAGAGAGTCTATTAGTAATACCTTACTTCGAACATGGAAGTGTGTTTCATCACATACGTATAGTAATTTTACTAGTTTTAGAAGAAAAATCTCATTAAACAGTGTACACTCATTCAAAATATGTATTTATTAGTTAATAGAAGCTTTACGACAAAGAAATGCTTCTTCTCCACAAATGCTCCAACAAAAAGTATTGCAAAAGGGGGGGGGGATATTTTTTAAATTTCCAAATATATAGAAAAGTGGTTAGGTTTAAATTTTATTTTTTCTTCAGAATATATGTTTGATATTATCAATGTAAATTCATTGTTTTTCGTGTATACTTAATGTATAATAATAATATAACCATATAAAAATATACAAAAATAAATAAATATTTTATCCTATTAAAATACAAAATTAATATTTGATCTTCGATCCCGGAGTTTTAGTAAAGATGAATTAACTATGCTATCGATAATTTATCATATTTTTAAATAAGTATAGTATAGTGAAAATATTTTTATGTTAAAAATACATACAATGTTTAAAAATGTTTAATAATGGAAAATATTAAATTTTTAAATGCCGAATTGTTAATATTACTAACTATTAAAACTAATTTATAGCAGAGTAATATAATCAAAATAAGATAGAAGACGTTGAATATGCTTTGTGTTTTGGTAAGCATTAACAGTGATACGTAAATCGATCGAGTCGGACTTTTGTGTTATATATATTTTTTTTTAACGCGATTGATTTCAAAATCTGTCTTTTCAAGTAATTTTCAAACGTTTTATTTTTGCAGAGAGTCTCCCGTCGATATCGGCCGAAAACAATGGTTTGATCGGCAAAGCTCGAGGCAGAAGTCTCTTTCAGACTAGGGAACAAGAGAAGGATAACATTTGTCTCACTCCCGGATGCGTGAAAGCTGGTAAGCGTAATTTGTATAATATTATCGAACCACCGCCATCTTCGGCGAACTATTATTGTTGTGTTCGACGCGAAAAAATGATTAATTTATTTATCGAGTTATTATTAATACCAATCGGATAATAACTGAATAATATTCTAAAATCGTTTGACATCGTTTCAGCGGCCGCCGTAATCAACAACATGGACATGTCGGTGGACCCCTGCGATGATTTCTATCAGTTCGCGTGCGGCAATTTCATTAAAGAAACTCTCATCGACGACGACAAAACATCCCACACGACTTTCAGTGCGATCAGCGACTCTCTGTTGAACAAACTTCGAATGATCGTCACAGAACCCGTTCAACCGAACGAACAAAAACCGTTCAAAATGGCCAAGTTACTCTACAAGTCTTGCATGGACAAAGGTAAAATAAACGCAAACATTAACTGCAGTAGCCCTGCAACACTATGACAGAGTGAAATCGTTCCAAGAGACGCGAACACCAAATAAAACAAAGAACTTAAACTTGCAGATGTATAAACTTACACGCATATCGATTAACTGTAAACTATATTATACCATCCAGTGGAAGGGGAGAGCTATTGCGGTTCTGTATTTAATTGTATTATTATTATCCTAAAGTAATTATTGTATTTTTCGAACAGAGAAAATCGAAAAGCAAGGCTTGGGGCCGATCAAACAAATGTTGAAAAGCCTCGGTGGATGGCCAGTATTGGAAGGCGACAAGTGGAACGATGCCGATTTCACGTGGAAGGACAGCGTTTATAAGTTCAGAACCGCAGGCTACAGCGTGGACTATTTCATTGACTTTTCCATCAGTACCGATTTAAAGAACACCACGATGAGAGCTATTGATGTAAGTATTTACAAAAATAGTGCGCAGAGGCGGGCGGATTCGAGAGAAGAAATCAACTCGAATAGATGCACGTGCGTAGTGTGATGGACGTGGAATTTTCACGAACCCGTCTTCTTTATTTATTTTTTTTTAATTTTTGACATGCTAATATGATAATCAGTCCTAAATTTATGGGACCGGTTTTTTTCTCCGCGAATTTCGGCCGAGTCAAGGTTAGACGAGAAAATGCGCATGTTTTGAGTTTTTACCAAACAAATATACTGTTCAAGTTAAGAATTGATATGGAAAAAAATATGATACCTCGGGTAAAATATTGTCGATTAAAAAATCCTAGAATTCCCAAAATTAGGTCCAATAAAAACGGAGAATTGTGAAACGTGTAAAATAATACGATCCGTGTTCCTTTCAGTTGGATCAAGCTTCCTTAGGACTGAGCAGAGAATATCTGGTCAAAGGTACCGACGAGAAGATCGTGTCCGCGTATTACAGATACATGGTAGACATTGCAGTTTTATTCGGCGCCGATCGTCAACGAGCTGTCAAGGAGCTCAGAGAGTCGTTGGACTTTGAAATAAGTTTGGCCAAAATATCGTTACCCCTGGAAGAACGAAGGGACGCGGCGAAACTGTACAACCCGATGAAAATCGCTGACCTGCAACAAAAGTTTCCGAGCATACCGTGGCAAGAGTACTTGAACACACTTTTGAACCCGCTATTCATCAAACAAGAAGACATTATTATCGTCAACTCTCCGAAATACTTGTCGGATCTCGAAGCCATTTTAAGCACGACACCGAAAAGGTGAGAGAACTATGTATAATAATAATAATAATAATAATAATAATTTTAATAATAATAATAATAATTATAATAATAATACTAATCATTTGTGATTTTATTCGTCAGAATTCAAGCCAATTATGTGATTTGGAGGGCTGCCGCAGCATCAGTGAGTTATTTAACGGAAGAAATGAGGAAAAGACAGTTGGAATACAGTACCGAGTTGTCTGGAAGAACCGAGAGGGAGCCCAGGTGGAAAGAATGCGTCGACATAAGTTCGGGAAGTTTCTCGCTGGCCATCGGGTCGTTGTACGTGCGACGGTTTTTCGACGAAAATGCCAAGAAGAATGCTTTAGAAATGGTCAACGGTATCAGGGAAGAAATGTACAAGATATTGGGAGCCGTTGATTGGATGGATGACGAAACGAGGTATAAAGCTTGAATGCAGATTTATGTTGATCGAAACGGTTGTAAACACAATAATTTCTTTGCAGGAAAAACGCGATAGACAAAGCAAAGTCGATGACCACTCACATAGCGTATCCCGACGAGCTGTTGGACGATAAAAAATTGAACGAATTTTATTACAACGTAAGTTTACCTATATATCATGTAGTCTGGTTTTTCTCACAAATCGTACATATTGTCATGCACGGTTCTTTTGAAGCCAATTAGCAAACATAACATATTATCACTATAATATGCGCGGTTTTGTTTCAAAATGTCTAGCTCGAAGTTAACGACGAAGATTATTACACATCCGTATTGAACCTGACGAAATTCGGCACGGATTATAGTTTTTCGAAATTAAGGCAACCCGTCAACAAATCCGATTGGATCACGCACAGCAGGACGGCCATCGTGAACGCGTTTTACAGCGCCATCGAAAACAGTATTCGTACGTATATAATATTATGACAATGTGTCCAATTGACTCATAACCCCTACGATTTTCATGGTAACATTTAATAACTGTTCTGGTATGCTACTTCGATTTTCCAGAATTCCCGGCCGGTATACTGCAAGGCGCGTTCTTCTCCAGCGACCGTCCGCGATACATGAACTACGGTGCCATTGGATTCGTGATCGGTCACGAGATCACCCATGGTTTCGATGACCAAGGTAGACAGTTCGACAAAGAAGGTAACCTGGTCGACTGGTGGGCGGAAGAGACGAAGAAACGCTATTTAGAGAAGGCGTTGTGCATCATCAAGCAGTATGGAAATTACACGGCCCAAGAAGTCGGTCTCAAGGTGCGTGTGCGCGATAATTCTGTTTCGTCTCAAGACGACGACGCTTTTTTATGCGCATTAGCTTCGAGGACGACTGTGTATTAGTTGGTTTAGTAGAAAATTGTTGAATTTTTCATTAATTTCGACTCGTCTTACGGCACATAATATTATAACAACGCGAAAAGTCGTCAAAAGTTACGTAATCCCGCGGCGATCCGCGCATCATCGAAAGAGTAGTCAAGGATTTCATCATTCGATACCCAAAAACATCTGAACGCATACGACACACCCGTGCTTATTTATTTTATCACAAACCATCGGCCAAGTACAGAGATATTATCATAATACGTACGTATATGCTAACATATTGTGTTCCGGTAACGATGATGATTAGTCGTATTATACTCGTATAATATGATCGTTAAAGGCATGTAAGAATAACGCATTGTTCACGCGCATACCTCGTTTAATAATATGCGTACAATTGCACAAACACACACCCTGCAACGGACAACTCGGCGTGTTTCCGTTCTGTTCTGGACTATTGGTACAATTACCGAACAAAATATATCTGTAGATCAAATCGAGTAGGCGTGTAACTGTTTAAAAAAATTGCATAATCCAAAAGGATCGATTGTTTCGTTACATATTATGTAGTTTTATAATAGTCTATGGTGTATAATTATTGTAAAAGATTAGCCACTTAAAGTTTGCCTTGGATCTAGTGTCACAATAGTACAAAAATAAAAAGCAGATTATTGATTACAGATTACACGGGTTCGTAGTGCAATGTGTTTTTCGTATTAGCTATGATATTATACACGAATAATGCTTTTGAGAACGCAATGATCATTAAATCACTGAAAAGAGCGTGGTCTGTGTATTCATAGTCTTTCATATTATAATATTTCACTGACGATTTCGCATTGCAATATTTAAATTATTACACTTGAATATTATTAAGTATTATTTTACAAATAAAATATAAATACTTAATGTTTATCGATATTATTCTGACGGTTTAAAATAATAATCAGTTGCTATTAAGTACTTATTATAATTCAATCATTGCTCACGCCATTATAATCTTAAGTCGAAGAAATACTTTCTATTGTAAATTAAACTAGATTTATTGTTGCATAAATATATATCGTTTTAAAGAGTTCGATATGTTAGCGTATATTATGGTTACAGAAAAAAAAAACAACAAATCATCAGGAAATAAAAATATTCAATATTAGCTCTCTCACTACTAAAAAAAAAACAAAAAATGAACTTTTATTATTTTAACTTTTACCGCACCACATTGTCGTGTCATTGAGTATGATATTTTTGCTGAGACATCGTGTTATCATAATAATTGCATTGATTATATTTTATCTACAAATAGCAATAATTATGGTACAGCGTTTTCCTAAACAATAATAATTATCCTAATAATTATTTTCGATCGATTCGACTCCGCTGGTAGAACATAATTATAATATAATATATTCGCCATATCGTCAGTGATAAACGAATAGTGTTCGGTGCGCGCAGAGTATGTATAGTAGGTTATACATACGATTTTTTTAAATTTTTTTTCCAAGAAAGTTGTATACGAAAACGTTAAATATTATTGCGGCGTACACGTGCAGTGTGGTCACACCTCGGTTTTATTCATTTTTTTTTCTTTTTTTTCTCCCCCTCTAGCTGAACGGCATCAACACGCAGGGCGAGAACATTGCCGACAACGGGGGCGTGAAAGAAGCGTACTACGCGTACAACGTTTGGACCAAACGGAACGGCATCGAACCGCGGTTACCGGGGTTGCAGGACTACACGCCGCAGCAGATGTTCTGGGTGAGCGCGGCCAACGTGTGGTGCTCCAAGTACCGGCCCGAGACCCTCAAGAACCGCATCACCACCGGATTCCACTCGCCCGGACGCTTCCGGATCATCGGGCCGTTCTCCAACCTGGAAGACTTCAGCAACGACTTCAGATGTCCGCTGGGCTCCAACATGAACCCGGTGAAGAAGTGCCAAGTGTGGTGATGGCCACGTGTCCCACATCCCCATCCGTCCCAGATATATACTATAATATATAATATGTACAGATGTGCCCACCCGTATACGCCACAACCGAGCACACACGTCCGCGATCCACGACAATCCGTTTGTCCCATATAGATCCAAAATTTTGACCCCCTCCCTCTCTACCTTAGACTCCGACTGGTATATACCGCAAGTCGCTTTTCCCCCTCCCCACCAAAAACAGGGAGGATTCATATAATACCCTCCCACGAGCTTTATCTGTGGTAATTTATTTATACAATTATTATTATTATTATTATTGTTTTTTTTTACAATCATTATTATTATTATTATTACTATGTATTCAATCTTTGTGGTATTGTATTATTAATTTTTAAGACGTTTGATGCGTGTATGATTATTTGTGACATTTTTTTTTTTTTTCAAAATTTTTAATCTTAAACTTAGCGAACAAAAAACAAACAAAAAAATAATATAATAAAATAAAAAATTAAGAAAATATTTTATTTTTGTAATAATAATTATTATGATTACGCATATTATACTTGATAATTTTAACGTTATAAACAAACTGTACATATAGTATGTTATAAATTGCGTGTGATTTGTTAGAATTTAATAATCTTTGGTAAACTTATGATAATAATAATTATACTATTTACACATTTTAAACACATATTATATAAATACATATTTCAGTCGATCTCTACAACGTATGTAGCTGGAAACACTCCGGTAGCACCCTTCAGCTCTCCTAACCACCAGCCGTCGGACTTTTTGCTGTGGACGTGTATGACATCGCCTAAAATCAAACAGATGAAACGGCGTTCGGTTATTATTATAATAATATTATGTTGCGCGATTGTCCGTCAATAGACTTATGGTGTCGTTCGACTTGCCTGGCTCTAAGCTCAATTCGTCGTTGAGTTTCGCTGAATAGTGGTAAAGAGCCTTGCAACGCGGTCCGTTGACGTTTTCTTCGTCCGCGTCATCTTCTTCGTCGCTAGAGAAATCATCTATAAACGTAATATAATTATTATACCTTTGAGATCAACACGCCGACACAGCATAAAGCTAGTTCAATAGTCGTTTAAGTATCAAAATGTGACAAGCCTGTGCAAATTATCGTTAACGTCCGACAGAAGATTAAGTCTCGTGGAATTAAAACAGTTTTTTTTTTCTCGCTTTTAAGTATGCTGAAATCGTATACCTATAACACTAATAACGTTCAGTTGATTGTAGAATATAAACAATTTGAAATAAAATATTATTGTCATAGTCGGTTGTATTAATTTTTGTTAAATTTTTAAATTTCAATCGAGAAGAATAGTATAAGTGTTAAACTTTAATAACACATAGAACATTACTTCGAATAGGTGCAACATATATCGAGTATTATAATGGTGCTGTAAGCCAATATGTAATATTATTATATATTATTATAACTAGAGAAACATTTTTATTAATTTTTCTTTTTTTTTTTTTTTTATGGTTTGCTCATCCGAGTTGAATAATTTAACATTTAATACTATAGTATTTTCATATTATGTAGTACTAATGATTTTTTTTTTTTTTTTTATAATTAGTGTATTCTCTATAATTATAACAACTTTCTACATCCAATAGCAATACATTTATTTCAATGGCTCTGCAATATATGCTTTTGAAAAAAAAAACTTTTCCTGAGCAATTTTTATAATAAAATGAATGAAAAAGATTGGCTTAAAATATTTGTACTGAATAATAACAAATAAATATTTCTGTCGTCGACGATCGTGTCTATCACCATCCCCCTCCCCCATCATAACTTTGAAATAAAACTTGCATAAACTTCGTTTTACTGCAGCTGTTCTACAATATGTACCGAGTCACTAGTAGGTATATAATATGTTAGAAATTAGTTTACACCAATCGTCTATGAATCGCAGAAATCCGTCTACCTCATCAATCATAGAAAACAATGTATAAGCGCGCTTACATCACGTTTAGCACAACGAAATATTATTCAGACCGGGATGGATAAAAATAAATCAACACAACAAAATTGAATAACAATAAACGTGTGACAATAATAATAATATTGAAAAACAAAAAAAAAAAAATATATATATATATATATATATATAAACGGTTTGAATAGAATAATTATGGTTTTTATATGGCACTATAATCGACTAAACATTACGTTGTTATAGGTGTATATTATAAGGTATTATGTTATAATGGCTGCTGTTGTATCGTAAAAAAAAACAGGCTATTGGCCTTCGAGACTCTTTTTCCGTCCGACCGACTAACATATTCGACAGCCGCCTTTGTTATTATTATTGAAATAATCATTCATATCGGATCGAATCGATTTTTTTACGTCCGCGGTTCTCGACGATGATAACTCATCGGCCAGAGCCGCGCGACCGTTAGCGGAAAAATGCCCACCGATATCCGTTCCGTCCGCTGATCCGCGGTCCGACCACATGGGCTCGTTAATGGTCACTGCCGACGACGTGGTTAGTTTCTGGCACACCGATGCAGGCATCTGTAAACGTGTCGCGAACGAAACGCATAATGTTATTACATGTAACGAAACATTATCACACGAGAGAGTCATCACTCTGCACGTGCATTACGACGTATATAGGGATTAGATATTAGATGCATTAGTAAAGTATACAAAAACTACGTGTGGTCAAAAATTCATAGATTACCTTGGCCCTACTAGGTATGTTAAATTCATTAAATTATGATATAAAACAGAAATTACTATACTATAAATCCAAAAATCAAAAAAAAAAAAAAATTAATTTATGAATGGTTACTGTGCAATTTACCTTAAATAAAATCTTTTTTTATATTTTAAGCTGTGTAAATAATTTTATACTATGTTAATTTCATTCATGTATGTATATGAATATAATGTTACTTTTATAGTTTTTCTTTTATTATGTACAATCACTTAAAATTTACATTACTATTGTTTATTTAGTTTTAAATGTATTTCAAATCTTACTTTGAATCTTAAAATTTTAATTTAATTTATTAATTTTTTATTAATAATTCATTATACAATGTAATTTAATAACTCTCTACCTCCAACATAAGCTATGATTAAAGGAGATAGATATTCGAAAATTTTATTTTCAATAATAATTCATGTAAGTATATTCTTTCTTTCGACCAATAAAAAAATATAAAAAATAGGGAGGGACAGTGGGGACAGAGATGACTGCAGCCGAGGCGGAAGCCGCGGAAATGCACTTATAAAGGTCATCGTCGTTGCGCGCATCCTCCGGTCGACTGCAGTTGAGAGTTCGCAATATGCGTATATTGTACACGTACTTTGAGAACGGACATCTGATGCCCGTTTTTGTCCCGGGTCGTCTCGATATGCTGCGCGAACGTGTTAGACATAGTGGGCGGATGTCCTTCCAACGTCTCCAGAGCCGTCACCACTTTGTAATTGACCGCCTCCAAGTACAGTATCATAAGGTTCGTCTGAAGAAACCAAGTAGTTAAGATCAACCCGCACATTATATTGTTTCACCACTGTATACGTATTATATGCACCTCGCTCGGATCGGGAAAAAAAACCGTAACAAGCATTTTTACATAACGCAATTTGGGCACTTTGCAATCGAGGAACAATAATAATTATTGTTTTAGGTACGTAATATTACTATATACTACCATATGTTTAACTAGCGGTTCCCAAACTATATATATGCTCCATGGGTGCTCCAACGGCACCACGAGCCTATTCGAGGAGCACCGCGGCCCACATGAAAACAAAACTAGAATTAGACGAACTAGTGTGTTTAATTTTTTATGCATATTGCATGTTCTTATTGTGGTATTGACGCGGTGAGTATGTTTCTGTACAGTGGTTCAATGGACGATTTAGTAGTACGTTCACCGCATGCAGTACAACATCCGTATATAAACACGGTTCTCTTTATGAAAATTATATTTTGGTACGACTAAATCCCGATCGCGTTCGCTTTTTCATGCACATTTTCCAATCATCCATGCGAGTATATTTTCGCGCGTGTGAAGAAAAAATAAGTATAATCAAAGACTGATCGGTCGTTAAAACGATGGACGAAATAATTAAGCAAATATGATCGCGTGTAGTCCGTAAACTTTCCATGTGTTTCAATAACGAAACCTCTAATTTGGTAAGCAAATTGATCTCGTACAACCCTTATCCCTATAAGTAGACACATATTCTGACAAAGAAAAAATAATAAAAAAAATCTGATTTCGCACTAGCACGCGACCATTTTTTATTACAATAGAGGAAAGCAATCTATCTATTCACGTCATATAAAACATGTTACAGTTCACAACCGGGTTATGTTGGGTCAGTATATAATTGTCCTCAATCGGCAAAGCCAATCGGTTTTACCGATCGACTAAACGTTTCCGTCCGAATCGAGCAGCGTGATTCTACGATGATAAGCTATCTGACACGCGCGTCTACATTAAAAAATTATATGGGCCGAACGAAAATAATGCGATTATACGCGCTAGATATTTAAAAAGTTAAAATCTGTTTTTTAGCGAAATGCGTTTTATTTTTTGCATGCAAATAAATTCACGAAACCTATGGCAGTGATTTCAAATGCATAATAGTTAAACAACGATTAGAGTGTTTCTTTTGTTAGTATTGAGGAAATCAATCGATCCTAATCCATTCTCGTCATATAAGACACATTACTGCCTACAACCTGCTTAAGTTAGGTTAGGTTAATGTATAATTGTCCACGATCGGCAAAGCCAATCGACTTTATGCGTTTCCATCCAAATCGAGCCCCGTAAATCTACCACGATCAGCTGTATAACACGAGTGACACTGACAAAATGTATGGGCCGAGAATAATGTGATTATACGTGCTGTAGATATTTGAAAAATATATAACTGTTTTTTTTTTTTTTTAGCGAAATGAGTTTTATTTTCTGCGATCTAATAGATTCACGAAACCCACGACAGTGATTTCAAATGCATAGTTAAACAACGATCTTAAATGTAAACAAAAATGTACAGCCGATGATGGTCTTTTGATAATAATGATTAAAAAAAATATTCATAGACATGTTTTACCGTTACATTGCAGACACGTAATCGAATAAAACAAATCGAAAAATACGACATATATTTATCCATGCGTCGGGTCTATAATTACAACCTCACGGCTTCTTCGATACAATTTGACACGAATTCGCACCCAACAAATATTCCCGTGTATAGAGAGGAGGGGATCCAATCGAAGATATTCGGGATTGAACAGTGGAGAGGAGGCTTCAATCGAATACCTATAGTCAATGATGTTCCCATCAATTTTGTCGAGACTATACGCTGACGAGTCTCTCATATGGAAATTTTTATGATAAATACGATGATGGTAGAGGGTTTAAATATATAGATATGTAAATACATACTAACAAAAAAAATATTAATAGTAATGAGCTAATCGTCTATAGTAAATATTAATGTCTATAACAAAATGTATTTAAACAATAATTTATTGTTAAATCAATCGTTACTTTATATTTCTTCGCGAACTGTTTGAAAAAGTATACGTGGTGTTTAAGTGAATTTTCAAAATAAAGTCGAGAGCATACGACATACATGTAATGTATAAGCCCTATGGCAGCGTTTCTTAAACTTTTTTATCTATAGAACCCCTTTTGATGTTTACCTCTATCGTGGAACCCCTACTATTTTATTTTATTTTATTTTATTTATGTTAAAGTAAAAATAAAAAAATAATAATTTCAAATAATATGTGTATGTGTGTACCGATTAATAGGGAATATGTTATAGAAGTATCAAGTACTCTATACTATAAAGAAACATTTTTACCTCCCCCCATTAGCCACTACTAATCTTAAGTTGGATTTTTTAAAGTAATTTTTTTGAAAAAAAGCATTTAAGTTTCGTGGAACCCTGAAGTGATCACCGCGGAACCCCAGGAACCTCAGGAATCCACGGAACACAGTTTAAGAAACGCTGCCCTATGGAAACACCACTGCCTATATTGAACGAGCGTGATCTATTAAGGGTTTATTTATTCTTACGGTTTGCACTCGAAAATATAAGTTACAGCCGCTACAGGTTGTATAATAATGTGTATTCGCGTAGCAGACGCAACGTGCTCAATAAGGATATAGCCCGGCGCAATAATTGTACCGATTCGGGCGAGTGTGCATATAGGTTGAGTGAGTACGCACAGTCGTTGCCCCGATAAGGATAACATTGAGCGTACTACGTGGACGGGATGCAATATATGGATAGGCACACGTGTTTAATAATAAATAATAAATAATAATTGGTGGCTGCGTGTGCATGTGTACGGAAAATGTGGGCTCGACTAACGTGATGGAGTTTTTCATAGATGTTCTTCTGCGAGTCGTCGTGTTTCAAACCGGGAGAGTGATGCATCGCGTTCGCCAGCGTGTCCAATCCTTTTTTGCTGCGTCGTTCCCGGTCCAAGTCCTGCCGGACGAGCTGCAGTATTTTCGTCAGCGCCTACGCATGCAACAACATAACATGGTCACACAATATCAGTACGGTATTCCCAAGCGCAAAACAATAACAATATAGTATTTATAATAGTATACAGTGACGTTTAGGACATTTAGGTAATATCTGCAATTCACGTGTCGTGTAGTAGAAATCATTCGGGCTGAACATACAGTATAAATGAAAATCACATCATATCTCTATTGGGGAACGAATCCGATGACCTGTCGTCGGAAATTATAATTCTGCACGGGGATAATTATTTGTCGGTCGTAAAAATGAATATATCATATAGCGATATAACGTCCGGGTAATTAATTGACATTTAACTCTTACCAGCTACTACAAGTGTTTATAGTGGTTTGCTAATCAAACGTTGTACGTGTACAACACACTATTGGATGTAGTCATAAACACAAAAAGTACAAATTATCTCTCCCGTCGGTATGGTCGTAAAGTATAAAAATAATATGAGTACACTGATAGTATAGTAAATGAAGAATATGACTGAAATGAACCAGTTTTGTGCGCACTTGTTCGTAGTTTTACCTATAAAACGAACTACTTTTTAACCTTTTTTTTTTTTTTTATTATGTGTAGGTTTACGTACTCTCTATTGCTTACACAGTTACACTTTATGTGAAGGTATACTAACCTATAATAATACTCATAAAAAGTGATTTTTTCTTTACTATTAGCCGTAAATATGTGTATTTTTTTTTTTTTTAAAGTACGATTTTTTTCACAAACGTAAAAACTGGTTACCCCACTTCAGTTATATAGACTATTATACAGTCTCTACATAGTGATGTAAATGTAGAATTTAGAGAAAATGATATGAACAATTTTATTCGGTCGTTCAGATTTTACAACTAAATTGTCTGTATTTAATAAGTGGTCAGATAGAAAATTCGCGTCCAAGTCACATACCGATATCCTTCTCTTTTTGTTCATGGCGAGATTCGTGTGTTCGGGATAGAAATCGGGCAGCACTTGGAGACTCAGATCTTCTTCGAAACGATTCGCGGTGTCCGTCATGATGGCAAAATCTTTCGATACGTCGCAATCGTATATCGGCTCACTAAGTCGCGACGATAACTGTAAAAATCACATACATGTATGGCAGCATTGATCACATGATATTGGAAATACAATTTCAACGGAATCCCGAAAACTCGAAAATTGGTGAATCGAAAACTTAAAACGGTGAATAAATAGTCGCGTATATGCATAAAAATGTTTCGATTAATTCGATGAAATTATTTTAATTCTTCTGAGGTTAAATTCTAAATCAAAGGTTTGATTTGTATGCTATAATTAAACAATACTCATTTAACATAACATTTAACCGTAACAATTAGATAAAACAATTATGAACGAATAATGAATATAAGCACGTATTTTTCGAACAAAATTATAGTGATGCGTGTACCTATATAACGCGGTGAAAAGCAAGCCGAATTAATTCTCGTTCCCATTAAACTTTTGGAGCGAACGTGATTCCGGGCAATGTTAAACGATATATTATCATGTTTATATGATGCGTAGGGTTTAGTTTACGTTACCTGTGAAATTTTCGGAACAAACTTTTGATAAGACTGGAGCACGTGGTGAGCATACTCTTTTAACCTTAACAGACGTTCTTCCTCCAGGGTCATGAAGTTCTTCTCACCGTTGTCCACGGACATTTCCCATTCTAGCCTGCACGCGTGTTTCAAATACATACGGTCAAAAATACTTATATGGAATGAGCGGTTTGTGTGTAGGGGGGGGGAATTAAAATCTCACTCACTTGGCTCTGGCCGTCCGTACGCAGTACGTGTAATACTCCGTGTAGCTCTTTTTCACGGATTCTTCCAGTTTTTTCTTCTTGTTTTCCAGCTGAAAACATATGAGCGATGACGTGCCATAATTATTTGTACGCGTACATAACAATATATACACGATGAAACTTACTTTTGTAGCGTCTTTGGTCACGTTACCGTTGCTCGTGAGGATCGAATAAGAACCGTCAGTTGCCATCATGTCTTGAACTTTTTCGTTTTCCCTGGCCACGGCAAAACTTTCTTTCTTGCTCCTCCGTTCGTCGGTTCTCCATTTGTTCATGCACTTTTCTAATCATTGGACACGCATAATATTATTACGTTAAAGCCCTGTCATTTTAATACATTTCGGATATTTCTATAATTTTGTTATACAATTAATTGTTAAATAAAAATTTTTATTGTACAATATGTACTAATTTAATATATTATTAGTTACTGATATTCATAACTTATTATTATTTTTTTTCTTCTGTTTTATCCTTTGGCTTAACCGTGCGCACTACGATTAATTGAATTCGTTATAAATCATAATGTAACATATTATATAATGCATTGCTCTCGTGTTATTATAGTCCAATATAATTGATATTTGTTATGTACCAACATTAAAATGTAATCAAAAACGAAAAACAAATTAATCACCGACAACTGACAAGAACAAAACATTTTTTACCGAAACAAATAAATAATAATTCAAAACCAATGTTAGCAAACGCGCATAAAAACATATTGAAATTTCACTACAAATATTGTCAGTCGAGTTTGTTTATTTTAAATTAAATTACGCACGCGTACACTTGAAATTCAGTAGATATGATATAAAAGATATTGTACAAGATATTATGTTGAAATTAATACTTTCTATAGTACTTCAATGTTGATATTTCTTATTTTTCTAAACAAAAAAATCCAAATCAATGCTTAGGGACACTAGTAGTTCATCGTACGGCGAATAAGGGCACCGATCGTATCTCCAAACACCTCTAAATCTAAGAATAAAAACCGAAAACTGTATGAATAGGTTTTTTTATTCTGATGTAGGTACATTAAAAACTAAAAACTACTATGAACAGGTTTTTTTGCCAGACAATATACCTATCATTTATTATTTATTTATTTATCATATATTAGACCATTATTGGCTAAATCGTTGTGAAGCACATGTTTCTAAACAGTTTTATTGTAATTTCTTCAGATTTTATTTGTATAATTTAGTCGTGGGAAGAGCATCACATTTATATTATTAAAAATATTTAACGTTTTAAAATAATAATGATAATATTATTATGTATTCATTTGCAAAATGATTGATATCTCACACTTGTGTTGTAATAACAACGTGACTATAACGAGAAAAACATATTGTTATTTGTACTGACAGAAAATTGTTCTAGTAAATAATTCAAATTGGTTATTCAACTTTCTCGATAACTTCAGAAATACTGCCCAAAGCTTTAATTTTTATATTACGAATCATTAAATCTATAGTCCAATTGATGGAGATGATAATTTATGGTTTAAAACCGGTCGAGATTAACTAATGATATTGTTTCTCAATTAGCTCTATATAATATAATGGAAACGAACAACAAAACATACACAAAAATTTGTTAGCCTTTATTTTAAACATAAAAAACCTACAGGACGAACCGTTTGAAAAAATTATTCACAACTTCCTAGAAACGCATTCAACTACAGGTAATGTATGTGCATGTATGCTTTTTTACAAGAGCGCAATAGTCGAAAATCAATAGGTACTCTTTGAATTAAATTCGTTAAATTTTAAAAACGTTAAGTTTTCCATTGTTAACTATCGAAAACGAATAATTGGTGAACAATTCAATGTGAAACAAAACGTGATTAGCTGAGGAGAAACACTGCGACTCACTGGTCTTGCTGACGTTGTATTCGACCGTCTTTTTAATCCGGCAATGCGTCTCTTGCAAATTCTTCAACGGTTTCACGATGTCTTCTTCCAGCGAGTTAGCGATACACCGATGCGCTTGTCCGTCGGCCTCCATCTCTTTGCCGATCACTAACCAAGCGTTTTGAATGGAACCGATGCCTTTTTGTGCGACTTTCATCAGTTTCGCTGACAGCTTGGACATTGTTTTAGCGTAGTTCAACTCTAGTTCCACTCTATGCACATACAAATCGAACATGTAAAAATCATTTCATAGGACTGTTATTATTGTTATTATTATTATAAAGCTTGCGCGGTCATGATAAAGAACAATAAACACGCCTAGTAAATCGAATACGTAATAGCGCGGCACTCCTAAGACGTTGTATTTAAGTTAAATAAACGATGAGGCGCCGGGAGGCAGGAGTGTAATAAACAAATCCCTCCCCCCGGTATTTCGGTTAAATGTAAAAAAAAAACGAAAAAAAAAAAACAGCGCGGCACTCCTACTATAGAGCACACTTGATCGCGGTTTACCTTTCTTGCATAATGTTTCCGAGTTCCTTGCAAAAGTCATTGCCCTTTTTCACGAATTTGCGCAGCTCGTGATATCTCGTGTGGCCCTAAAACATTTACACGATTAATTATTGTTTGTTATTACACTGCCCACATCACGTACAGTGCGACAGTGGACTTTTTTTCGTGGGCACGTTATCGCGATGCCCACCACTGCAACCGCGACTTACCATGGTGTCGAAGTCGAATCCTCCGCGGATTGTGTACCTCAACTTGGTCTTCCGGCTGGCGGACAGGCTCCGTTTCTCCGTATTCATGGCGAGTGCAGAGCGTCTGCGAAGAGAAAAAAAAATTATATTTTAAATAATCAATGGAAAACCGATTTAAGCTTTCTATAATGCACACGTATTTATGTGTGCGTGCGCGCACCGCGTCTGTATGTACATTATTATTATTATTATTATTATTATTATTATTATTATTATTATTATTATTATTATTATTATTATTATTATTATTATTATTATTATTATTATTATTATTATTATTATTATTATATTATTGTTGTACGTGATGCGTGTATGCGCGCGCAAAAATCGAAAAAGTAAAATTTATTTTTGTCAATAGACGGAACCGGTTAGGCCGGACACTCGGCTATTGTGGCGAGCCCTCAAAGAGCCGCCGATTTAGGTCTAGTTGTTTTGAAAGTAATGTCCAGACTGGCCGGCCTGGCGCGCATTAAGATACATCCGCCGAACAAGGCCATCTGCTTTCTCTGACTTGTTAACGCACAAGCGCATATAGTGCTTCTTGAAAAAAAAAATAAGCAATAATAATAATAATAATAATAATAATAATAATTGACTTAATATATATGTACTCTATATATATATATATATATAGTTATATACTCGTATCATCCAGCGGACCATCGTTTTTCCGCCGTCAAGTAGGGGTAAACGCACGGCGATTCTATATAATTAATGGATTTTGGCACGCTCTATTAATCGAGTCAGAACCGCGGATTATATATTATATGTTCTGCGGCCACTTACGGCGGCGACCAGATATTTATAATTTATATATGTGCCTAGCACATTCACCTGAGCATTTTAAAGAGAAATTCTCTCACACGTCGATAAAATATACGACGTATACACACACACACACACACGCCGCCGACAATAATGGACTTTGTGTTATTATTATTATCATCTGAAAAACCTGTTCCTGTGACATTTCAAGAACAATACCGAGTGTTATATACTTGGAATGAGAAATGAAAAACAAATAATTATATATAATACCTATATATAGTATATAAATTATCTTCGGGTAGCCGTCGCACGACAATTTAATATTGTTTTTTCGTCAGGCAATTGTGCGGTTTATTACGTCGAAATTGTGTGTACTTATTTCCGGCGGAAAAGTGTAAATTCTTTCAACGGCCGGCCATCAAGACCTAACCTGCTCAAGTAGTGCATAAATATACGAGCGTTTAATGATAAGAAATATATAGTTTCGACTTTCGACTACGTCCGGCCCAGCGCGAAATGTTGATAACTGCGAGCAACGCAATAATAATACGCCATCCTTTGATACTCTTAATAGTGGTAAACTGCGATACGCATTGTTGTTATTATAAAGCAGCAGATCACGTGAAATACATTATACATTTGTTGTAAAAACAAAAACCAATTGCCCAACCCAGTGGCCTGACAATATTATTATCAAACCGGAAAATAGTTCCGATGGGAGACTTATTGTGGTCGAATAATTCTTTAACGCACGAGTCTGTCTAAATTGGAGCGTTAATCAGCTGCCTGTTTAAAACAGTTGACCTTTAACGCGGTCTTTGGCCTTAAAAAAAAATCGAAAAAAAAAAAACAAATTACTAACGGAGTGTTATAGAAAAACATCTTCTCACGAATTTTTCGTTCTCGTCGACTAGCAAATCGTACTAGGTATATACATAGTTGCTCGCGTGCAATACATTTCAACCGTGATTTACAGTCTATATACATACAGTCTACGGTTTTTTATATATGTTATATTATAATTAATGTACATAATACAATTTCAATACACACAAAAACTTAAGTTTTTACGTAAAAATACAATATACGACAATGGTACGTACCGAATGATTTATTCATTTTCACTTTTTATTTTTAATAAGGGCATTTCTCTTTTAATTACCTATCGGGTGGCTTTTTGTGATTTAATTTCATTTAAAATTGAAATTAATTTCATTTAATTTTGACTAATTGAGAGAAAACCCGCTATGCCGAGTGCTGACTGTTTCTTTTTATTCTAAATTAAATTTATTCTAATTTACTTCAAACACAGACTAGAATCCAAATTAAATTATCTTTAATTCATATGAATTTAACTTGATTAAACTTGGTTCTATGAATAAAACGTGTAAATAATGAGTGCGTTTTACTTTTTTTCAACACAAACTCATATAAATTCAAAATTAAATATCGAATCGGTCAATCGATTTTACAAAATAATAATAAAAATAATATAATTTTAATATAAAGCACCGACGCGTGTACTACGAGACGTTGGGACATGGAATTAAATAGTATAAAGAAATGTTATGATGTTCAAGAGAGAAAAAAGGATTATAAAATTAAAAATTTAAGACAATAATAGAAAAGAGTGGGGAATACAATATTCGTTCGCAAATAAGTCTGTGCGCGGTGTATGAGGCGTAATCGCATAAAATCGATTGTGTGTCGATAACGCGTTAATAAATCGACTGAAATGATAAAAATGCTCAAAGAAGATTGAAAAATCAACTGTTTAAAACACATCGGCATATGGCTAGTAATAGAATAATTCAGATACACTAAATATAATTTTTTTCATGCCTAAGTCGAACACGTATATAAATAGTACGGCTTTTCGTCGCGGGGTAGGTATAATATTATACCCGTGGTCATGCGGATTTATTAACATCTCATGTTTAAACACCATCGTTTCTCAACGTCGCGAATAATTTTGAACGAGTCGCGACTAAAAAAATAATAATCATAATAACATGATATATTTGTTTTAGACAATAGATACCAAGGTACCTGTATTTAATACATGTTTTTAAGAATATATAATGCATCTGACATTTGTCGACAATTATTTCTATCAACAAATAAGACATACCTATATAGATTTGGCATTTTGGTCTTTCAAGTGCAATAACTTTATCAGTTGATACAATTCGATTAATAATCTAATAAAATTGTTGATTTTACATTGATTAATTATCAATTATATGGAAATGTAGACCCACGTGCCCTGTTATATAATATGATAATTGCCAATACCAATGGTGAGCATTAGTGTTGGGTTGTCAAAGTATCGAGAAACATTTTCAAAAAAATGGTCGCACGACGTTATGACGAACCGAGCAAACATATTGGGTAGCCTACAAACAGCCTACATGCACAAAAGTTGAGAATCGCTGTTTCGTTCTGCGTATGACACATATACGCACGGGTTTCAATTGGTTTTCCGAAATGTACACAGTTAGGAAATAATATTATCATAGTATTAAGTTATGTGTTCATCCGCAAAGAGTCGTACACGCAAGCCGAGACGATATTTTTTTAACGACCGTTCGTTCGTTCCGTATTTCGTTTCACACGCACGATCGACGTACGTCGTCGTCGCCATCGGCGCAGTCACATAAACTCTTATGACAAGTCGCGGAGCTGGAGAAAAAAAAAAAAACGATAACCGCATATGGGGGATTTATGAAGCGTGTTTAACGGACGTCGGCTTTAAACCGCGGTCGAGTCGCGGGCATATGCACCGATTTCGCGTAGGTTTGTTATACGATTTTCCGCGTGAAGGATTACGTATATACGACGCACGCTGCAGTCGAAAGCACATAATATAATGCAATCGATTATTATCTGGCTTCCGATTCCATATGGACATTTTACTAGTATTGTAATATACTATTTTGCTCATTTAAAATACTGATAAAAACATCAAAGTAAATATTGTACATTAATTTATTGTTATTTGTGTGATAAAGATACCTAATCTAAAATAATTGTGCTATTTCCCTTTAGAGGTTTATGTTCTAGGGTTTTGGTGCTATTTGTTCCTTATTATGTGGATTCAAATAATTATGTTATTTTGTGTTTTTGTAAATCTCGTAATTTAAATTACAATTTTAGAAAAACCCTTCCGCATTTCAATTTTTATAATTTCATTAAACACTTTTCAAATTGCCAACACAAGAAACGAATTATAAACTTTTTTCTACATATATTGCTGTTTTTGATGTTTATAATGTTTTTAGAGCGTATTGTAAAATTTGTTTTTGAACTTTTAAGTCATAAAACAGCGTATATTTCAGAATTTGTTAGTGCTGAGGCGGTTCACACTTGTAGGCAGCTAGCAACCTGGTACTGGACCACGGACACTGGACGAGAGTCTAATAGCCAAGGATCGGTAAGATTTAATTCATGACGATTGTCATTAACATCGAAATTCTTATATTACCTATATATTATAAACGTCTATATTTCTGGTTAGATTAGGACCACTAAGAATTGTTTAACCAATAATAAACCCAAAATTAACGCAATCACTCATTTTTGTCGAATGTAGTTTTATTATCTAGTATTAGCTATAGTAAGCTTTTGGATAAGTGTTCAGCATAGCTATCCAGCAATTGCCTAAAATTGCACCGAGACACTTGGCCTTTTTGACAACCTGTATCGGTGATAAGCTTTTCAGCAATCATTTGTTTGGACAATAAATATAGAAATAAACAGCGTTGTGAGTGATGTAAGGTTAAAACCATCCAGTCTTAATATTGACTTTCTCATGGGAGACATGGGCAATATCAACAATCACGTTGAGCTTTTTTTTAAATTTGTTAACTTGTTTGTATGTTCAATACAATAAACTTATTTTCTGTATTAATATTAGTTTTAAATTTTCTCGTGCAGTATATTTTCTAATAACTGATATGCGTGATATAACAAGCACAAAATATGTAATCTATAATATATATATATATACAGTGTATTTCTTTTTAAAGGTAGGTAAAATAAAATACTCTAGTCCAAAGACCTCGGATTTTCGGAATGAGGCAGGTAGTACAGAAATACGCACTTTTTGATAATTTTTAAATTTTATTTTTTTAATTCATTTTGACTTCTCAACCATAGCTCTAAAACGTAAATTGGCTGAATAACAATGAGATGAAGTTTTAATTTAAATCATTAAATTTTTCACCGAATATCGTATAATATTTTACACATTTTCATGAAATTTCAGGGATTTTTAGTAATGTGACGTCTACAATCATGCATGGAGAATTATTGGTTAGATTTTGAACAATCTATAATATAGGTATAATGTATAAATAAATAATAGGAATTACAAAATTTGTAATAGTTTATTTTGTTTCCTAGTACCAAAAACAAAATTGGGGGTAAATTATATTTCGTCTTTAAATTAATTAAATCATCGTTAATGTTATTGTGTATGTATATACTATATATACATATATATAAGTCATACGTCCATCCACGTATACCTATTTGTGATTGTGTTTATATTTTTACCTGAATATTAAGTTGGTGGGCCTCATAATTTGGTTATAAAATAGAATCGGTGGTCCGCACAACTAAAAAGGTTGGACATCGCTGCTATATAAAATCCGTGCATTGATAAATACGAGTATAAATCACGTGCGCATTTAATATAAGTACATACATTTATAAATAGAGTGACTCCGCTGTTTGCACACATATATTATAGCGATACAAATATTGCACGCGTATTATATTATATATATATCGTTAATCGCGTGCATAATTAAGTACTAACACGGTTAAACTCTTGGCACAGTATAATTAGTACATAACATATACATAAAATGTGCAATATACGAATATTTATTACAAACGACAACCGAATCGAGACCGTGATAAATTATGATAATAATGTATTATTTCAAAGGTGCGTGATGATCCGCGTTATAGAAATGTTGTATTTATAACTTTCATGTACTCAACGTACGCGATTCGGTTTCAAACAGTCGGACGGACGAGTACGAGTTGTTGTAGCGTATATTGTTTATTATTGTTTCAACCGTACGTATTACAGTGCCATTGATTATCAATACTAGCGTTTACAGCCAATGGTATAATATACATTAACGCGTTTGGTACGCGTTATTATAATAATATTATAATCTCTTTGTAATTATAACGATAATAATACCTACATAATTAATATATTATCATGTGTTCGGTCCGATTCTTTATACACAGTAATACATTACTCGTGATACGGTTTAGTTGTACAATTCAACAATACACAACGCGTACCACGTGATCGAATACTTTATTGCCGGACATATTTTGTGCCTCATCGCACGATGATGTCATTACACCGCAACCCAACAGAATGTGGCGAAAAGGTCTTGCGCGATCGTGAATATTGAAAATTATAAAAATTTTCGTTTCGGGGAGTCCACGTGTTACAACTTTGTACTTAGTATTTTGAATGATTTTAAAATGTAGCATTCCAACGATTATCTCCTACTCACCTGCAGGAATGCTGAAGAGTTGTAATTTTAAATTATTAGGGGAAAAGAAAACCAAATTAATACCCATGTGGCCTCGATAAGTGCACTAAATAATTGAACTCACCTGCCACCGGGCTAGCGCGCATGATGTTACAATCGAAAAATGAGAATAATTAAAATTCAGTTTATCTAGAATCGTCGTCACGGTCGTTTACATGTAATTATATAAAAGACAAAGTATTTTTAAGTGTATTTTTTTTAAATTTTTCTTTTTTTAATACGCTTTTACGTTCTTATAAGCATAATACTTTTTGAATATTATTCAATAACACATTAATTGTATATAATATATCAATATTTTGTTTTTTAAAAAGCTCAAATGCCAACCGTCTCGGAACGTTAAAAATATCGAAAGTTCACCCTTATTATTCCGCATCGGCATTATGATAGTATAGTATTAGTATTAGTATAGTATAGTATTCACCGATACGCCGATGTGCCGTAAGTCATGCGCGAACACAATATTATAATAACATATATGTGACGGGTTCGGTCGTTCGGTGTGTATATGTTATATATTATCGCGTTTCTGCATGTTTCGTACGATACATAATATTCAAGTGCACAAACAAGTGTGATCTCGATTCGCGGATCCAGTAAATATATCAACAAATATAATATTATGTGTTCCACGATCGTGCGCAGACTTCCTGAAAACTAGTGCGTGATTGTGTACGTGACGTCGCACGCAATAGCAATACGTGGGGTACGGGTGGTGCCTATTATATATATTATAGGTATGGCGAGTGGGTTTGGTATTTCGTACCGTGTGCACTACAACTGCGACGAAAACAGCGTAGGTACCTAGTACACATAATATAAAATAAAAATAAAAAACTATTACACGAGTATCCACCAAAAACATTCGATCGCACAGCAATTTCGGCTGTTTATTTATTTATTTTTTTTTAAGTTATTTTCAAGATACACATGAAGACCCGTGTGCGTTTCATAAATTCAAAAAGAGATCCTGTTACATTATTATAAGTAACTCGTATCCGTGCCGGTGAGGGTTGAACTAGGGTATAAATTGAAATAAATTATGTAAGATATAATACATACACAGTTTGAGGGATAGAGGTTAACGATTGAAATGTGTACATGACATGACACAATAAATAAAAATTCATGTATTTTAACGAACGTAATTGAAGCACTTCCCGATACACCGGAAAGCAGCACAAAGGGGGTCAGTTGACAAATTTCCGGGTTTGTTATTTTAACAAACGATTCAAACCGGTTCGAACAATTATTATTACTACCGTCCCTTTTTCGCACCGATCCCCAAATTCAATTTGTGCGCAAGAACGATTTATAGTTAACAAAGCTCACTGCAGCTTTATTCAGCTTTATCGAATTAAATAAATATAACCGTGATTCATTTAACCCCGGTCACTTTATCGCCCATGAAATGTAACTCAGCTGATTCGTGAGTGATCCGTCACCCGCAAATGCGTATTACTCAGATAGATGAGCGATTATAATATTATTAATTATTATGATCGGACCATATCGTAGTAGGTAATTTCAGTTTATATTGCTGCTCTTTTTAAAAATACAAAGATTACTATGTTCGAATCGTGCCGCATCGAAAAAAATTCAAACTACCTATGCACACACTAGCCAAGGTTATTCCCTCCCCTACGTCCAAAAAAAAAAATTTGGTCTGGTCGATGACCAGACCCGAACCCGTTGTAGTTCGCTGACCACTGAATGTACCCGTAAGTATATACAACGGGGAGTTTTTCAACAACCGCCGCGCGTCGACTTACTTTTTCAAAACGGAGAGAGCGATTTCAGACTTGTGCCACAGTCAAACGCCGCGTATATAATATCTATTATTGTATCGATTGAGCAGCCTAATAAAATGTTGCATTCAAAACGAGGATTTATATCCTTACAACTTGCGTATTGTATATATTGAGATAATATATTGTTTGTACGTGTTATATGTATAGGTGTTCGGGTTTCGTATGCAATATTACGTCGCACACGCGGTCGGGAAAAACGCGGAAAACTCGTACAGACGACGCGTGGTCCTGGACGTATCCTGCGCCGAAGGACAATCTCACGATGCAATTGCACAACGCACCGGTATAAAATACGATAATTTACTCTACACGATTGTTCGCACCGCTCGCACGTGATCGTCGCCGACCGTAACACTGCACATGCTGCTGCCAGCCCGGTTCAGTAGTCACTAGTCACTACATAGTCTCGCTGCGACGGCGGCGGACCACTTGACGATTGTACTTTTTTTTCTATTTTTTTTTTTTTCCATCCACGTAGGAGAGAACCCGTTCGTCCGACCATCAGAATCAGTGGCGGGGGGGGGGAGGACGCGGCGGCGGCGACGTTGTTGTTGTTATGTGTGGGGCCACCGCTTCACGCAGACGTCCGCGCGCTCGTCGTAGTCCGTCCCCCTTTCTGCCCGCGCGTCCGTTCTGCCGCCGAGACCCGTATTATAGGACGTTTACACGGAAAAATAACGAAAAAAATAATAATATAATATATCGTATTGAACGGCTGTTATGTATACCTCATAATATCACTAAACCCGGTCGACATTTTTTAGTGGGCACTAACTATTACAGTACCTACGCACAATATTACGAGTACATATATATAATTTACTATAGGACGAAGTTGAAAAGTTATTTTCCTTTAGTCTGCAACCTTTATATAACACGTAATTTATAAATAGTTATATACTTATAAATATGTCAATAATTACTTAATATGTATGCCTACAATACTGATTCAACTTTAAATATAAAACAGTTATTCCATGGATCGCTCTTATTTTGCCGGACAACTTTTGAAATGATCAGTTTAATTTTAATTAATTATGCGATAGTATTTTTTAGTATTATACGTTTGCAATTAAATATTTCTTATAGTAAATAACGGGTACATTACGAATACCACAGTGGCATATAATACCAAATGGTGATGTATAATATGTATTAAAAGAATTAAAAGTGACCAAAAATCATTGTACATCATATGATACAGATGTGAATAAAAACAAAAAAAAAATTAAATTATTGTCTCCAACCAAGTAAATTTTTTTCTGAATAATATTATTATATCAACTTTTACAATATTGACCTTGTGGTGATTATGTCACAAATTCAAATTAACTTTTTTCGCTAACATGCCCACGTTTAAACGCCCTTCCGAGCAGTATATGAAATAACAAGTGTCCATGGTAATTAAATACATTAGTAAGTTATATAGCTTGAAACACGGTTAGTATATAAAATAATTTTATTTCGCTAAACGATGTATACGATTATTTTAGACTATGATCTCGAATCGTATGAAAAATAGAAATTCTGAATTCACGTAGGTACGAGTATTCCTTAGAAAATGCGAATGCGTTGTACGTTTAAAAAAAAGTCACTTTGCATTTGTATGTATATAGGTGCATTTGTACACTGCGCAACAAGTCTGTATAATATATTATAATAATATCTCGAGTACACCGCGCGCTGCAGCAAGGAAGGCGATGTATATAATAAAGTGATGAGTGGAAAACGAAAACGGAGAGGGGAACCACCGAGTAAACACCATTTGTCATTCGATGGGAAAATTAGGTTGTTTTTTTTTCCTCGTCGCTTTTTTAACCGACCGATATATGCACGTACCAAGTCACTGAACACACACGGTTCTCCTCCCGCCCACGCACATGCACGCACGCACACGTCTAAATCAATTATAACAGTCCCCCCCCCCGAACATCATGCCCCCTCCGGAAGTGGGTTCGTCGTGTATAAAGTCTCTGCATTGCAGGAAACGCATAGATGTTTATATTATAATATTATTCGACTAAAATACAAATACGTCATAATATGTACAAATATCGGTTTTCACACGCCGCGCGCCGCGGCCTATACCTATAATATGTGAATAGTATAATTATATTAAGCTATTATTATTTGTATTGTAAAAGTATGTTTCCGACATGCGAAATATTAACGCAGTTATGAACGTTTTCTAAAATGTAAAATAATATCGCGTGTACCTACACCGATATTTACCCACTCGCTTCAGTATTCGGAGCCACCCTTCTCCGTGTTTACGATGTCACTATTCAAAAAGCGCACTTCCTTATTTGATTATAAAATTAATGGTGCTTCTGTTTCGATATTTTTTTGGGGAGGGGGAATAAAGTTACAGTATTACGAAAACGAACTATATTAAAACTGCGCAGATAATCATACGCAAATATTATTGTACAACTTGTATGATATAAATAATATATTTTGTTATAGGAAATTTTGAAAATACACTGGGATTTAACAGTTAAACAATTAAGTCCATGAATTTTCTTAGTTGTATTTTATATAAGAATTTGTTCACGAGTATAGAGAAGGTTAAAAAAAAAAACTGAATTGTGTTGTTACTTGTGATAAAATATAAAACTTTTCTTCGGTTATTAAAAAATCTTTATGCAAATGATGAGTAATGAATGAAATATTATAAATAATTTATTATTTTTTTTTATTATTTATTAACAAATTCCGTGACTATAGAAGGTATACATCATACAATTACATAACATACAAGTGTTATACAGACGCTAATTTTTAAAGTGTAAAACCAACGTCCGTTCCCAGTTCAAGAATTGCCTACGCTCATCGACTCATCGTAATAACTTATTGAATATTTTAATCGACTCCGACTTTAAAAGGTAAAACGTCTTATAGATCATTATACTATATACGCAATACACTTGTTAATATTATTTTTTCATTCGATTTGAAAAAATTACATTTCAAAGTCTCTGCACAACGTTTTATCTGAACACACGTAACATCGAAAGTATTATATTATATATCACTAGTTTTAAAGTTCATATTTTGGTTTTCGATTTCTAAATGACCTTTATTTTTTAGATTACATAATTTTATACGAATCATACATATACCTGTGTGCCAGTATTCCGGTTAGTTCTGAGTCTGCTGAATTCGATTAACTTAAAGATTCCATCTGCATGATTTATAATAAAATACATCAATTATGTTTTCGTATACACAACTATAGTTTATTATAATATCCTACCCGGTTAATACATAAAATTTATAGTATTTAATACATGTGATTATAATTTTTGATTTCGCTTCGCTCAGAGTTCGAAATCACTGTTAAAATACCGTTTAAAATGCAACTATATTATAAACACATGATGGAGGTATATTATGTGTACTGGATCGATAGAAACTAGAATGCAAATAATACCGAAATCGTAATATAGCAATCACAATAGCAAACAGCGATCAAAACAATGATCGTCAATCGTGTATTTGGGATTTGCGTCTAGGTTATCACTATCGTAATAAGCGATTTCGATTACAAAAAAAAAAAAAGGAATACACAGCATAATTTCTCATTTATTGTACAACATAACATAATTATTAACTGCATTGGTCATCTATCATCAATAGGCACATTGATACTAGGTTTTTCACCCGCCCCCCCCCCATATATAGTATTAATTTATTCGTATTTGTTCACAGAACCTACGGTTATACATCGCTGAGACTGATAAGGCAACAAACACTAAATCCGTTTTGGCTTTTGAAAATCTTTTATTTACAACACTATTCCAATCGCTCTGAATAATAATATGTATGTTTAAACATAGTGCGATAATCAGTATTTTGATTACAAAGTTTAGACTCTTTACTATATTTTATTTATTTTATTTTGTGTTGGTTATCAGAAGGATAAATCCTAACCGCGGTGTACAGCTGATGAGTTTATTAGTTATGATTTTATAAATTCATAATATACGCAGTGCAAATTTCTTGTCTCGATATTATATTATTTATGGAAAAATTTATCCGGTGTGAACGGTTTTTACATAGTCGCCAGGAGAGTTTCTTATGACCTACATATTGTTTAACTTAACCTATCCTTAAAGGTTGGGAAGACTATACGCGCATAACTCATTCTCGTCCAGGTAAGGTTAAATACAAGTTTATACATTTAGAGAATTCATCTTCGAAACGGGAAAATTTGCATTCAAGCACGATACTAGGTTTATCGTAGCTTTCGTGTTCAATAAACCACTATCACCTTCAAACGACCTACTCAACAAAACAAAAGAGCTTACGTTTTATTTATTTTTTTTATTTAGGATATCTTAATTGTTTGCCAAACAATATAATATATTTTATTTATTCATTTTAAATACATGTACTGTTAAGTCATATTATATAACTGTACGTACAATGAATTCACGTTGGATACATAGTTTTGAAATTGATTAATTCTATAATGGAACAACGCGTATTATCAAATTCGTATCGGAACTTATTCGCTATAGGTTATTCATAAGTGACAAGCAGAAAAATAATTGCTGAATATGGTAAACGATGATCAAATTGTTGAAAATAATTTTGATTACATACAGTACAAACTATTACTATTATCTAAATATACTATGTGGTATACAATTACTTTCGAAAACCGAGACACACTATACGTGCATTTGAATATCATCTTGTTCAATAGTAATATAATATTCCTGCTGTGTAAAAAAACTTCAACTACCGTTTTCGTTTCAACATTTGTCCATTGTATACATTGTTTTGATATTAGATATTTACATTGATGGATATTTACTCTTTTTATTTATACCTTCAAGATGTTTCAAAGCGTATTTTATCGCGGTGATTATAAAAATAAACCCACGTGTTCACAATAGCCTACATGCGTTATGCAATACATAACACTGTAGTAAAACATTAAAAATATTTTATTTTTTTTTAATTTCTCTTTAATTATACACAAATACAAGCCAACAATAAATAATTGTCAAACAGGCACCACTAATTATTGACCAATGGTAACATCCGCTTTGTGGTAACATAATATTATACAGGAATAGAATAATATGTATGTACTATTATAATTTATATTATTCATGATACTTCTTCCTTCTTTTTTTTCATGTAAAATGGTTTAGATAATTAGATATTGTTCAATGAAACTCGTAATTGATGTGAATCCCGTGTATTATCTATACTGAATCGTATGCAAATTATAATTAAAATGTATTACTATCATACATTTATTGTAGTTATTTGTTTATGATATAAAAATAAAATACAAACAATATAAGGCGTTTTGAAGCTTTTGACTATTTATTTAATTAAACATACAACATTAATTTAAATATTCTGAATGAAGTGAGAGACGATTGGGTTATTGCTAAGTGCTAAACCACTAATTTTATGTTTTTTTCGGAGTAAAACCTAAAAAAATTATCTTTTAAAACTTATTAAATATTCGTATTTATAATTTTATACTATACTATTTTACTATTCATTAAGGTAATAGTTAAAATTCTCAAGTATTTATTAAAAAAAGTCGCCAATAACCGCAAAGAAACATGATAGTTATTCAAAGATTATAAAATGTTTGATAAAAAGTTAGTACTCGCGTTTTTCAACTACAATTTAATTATACTTTTCTGTTGACTTTTACGTACATATACTGTTGAAGGTTCAACATTTCATTATTATACACATAGCTTAATCCAAAAGTTTACAGTAATAAAATTTACATAATTTGCTTTCAAGTGGTCGTCATCATTATAAGTATTGGTTTATCTGTGTTTAACCACGAAACAGCGGGATAACTGACAAACATTTGTTTTACGGTATAATAATCGCAACAAAATGAGGAAAACATTCAATGTCGTATCTATTATGGTTTTCATTTTCTGCTGTTACCAAATTTGCATACTCGTGAATATTTAACTATTTACCTTCATAAATGTGTACTAGACCGGAATTGATAATTTGAAATAAACCATACGTATACAGTTTCGTGAAATTTTCTATTTTATCATTCATCCTACAGCAGCACTTTGAAACATTTCAATAATCTTTAAAGGCCCATTTTCAGATGCCGATTACACAAAAAGAGCATTTGAGACAAAACGCATTTCTACAAAAACTATTGTTTTGCTATTGCAACTGACGAAACTGAATTAATACAACCAATTAGTAACTTAACATTATAATAGCGCTTTATAAAATCAACAACAACACATCCATACTAACATTTAATTACCGAAACAGTAATCACATAGTACGCTATTTAAATATCGCTTGATAATAAACATTGACGACTATATATTTAAAGTTGATAACATTTTAAGTAGCAGAAACGTGGGCTTACACTACATATGAGACTGTTCATTGACGATTGAATGTTGATAAAGCGGCTCAACGAAATAAAATATTAAAAAAGGCGATGGTCAGTAACGTATACAGTAAAATGACAGAGTCTATGATGAACCTCCCTTGGTTTTACTATGGACATTTCCTAGTTCGAAATGTCTTTTTTTATATTCGTTAGTTATAAGTTATAACAATATTTTCAATACAATGGCTCAAAAACATTACTATCATAATACTATACCTAAATCCGTTTGTTATCTACGAACTTTTTCTATGACATTAAATTATTTCCAAATTTATACTTTTTTTACAAGATCAATAAAGCATAAGTATTTTTAAAACTTTTTTTCATCACAGACAACTAAAAAACGCCGAGCTTTTATCCCCCAGGGCCTAAGAGATTCCGAACGAAAATCTTGACATCGATGATATCCTTTTACTGCCTGATCGTTTACGGTCAACAGACAAAAACGAATTGTGGGCTAGAAGTTTCACAGAAACGATGGAATCACGGTGCCAGAAAGGCGTGGTAACCTTGGCAATGAGAAAATCCCGATGACGACAATTGGACTTATTAAGTGTACATAAGGTGTACACGCACGTGCGATGTAAAAACTCAATTAATAATAATATTTTATAATAACACTAATGATTATGATTTTTATTATTATTATAAAAACTCGTGTATGCTAATCAACCTTACATTATTTAAACAACGCTGTTTAAAATCAAAAAATCTTCCCGGAAATGTCCTGTTCTTCGGAGGATATATCATCACACACACACACAGATACACACAAAAAAGAAAAAAGAAAAGGAAATGATTTTGTTAAAAAAAAAAAACTTTCTTTAAACATAAAAGTATATACTTAGGACCCAGGTACTTAGTGGTCATTCGCTGCAACTATAGTGAAGAAAATGGCGTCAAAATAAAATATACAGCGCATACAAGCAAATATTATACAACAAGTTATAACATATATTATTGTTGGCAGTGTTGTATATTCGGTAATTGTCTATTGTGTTGAACGTCATTGTTTTATAACTAATAATTGCGATTTGATGTTGTCGTTTCCCCCCCCCCTCCCGGACAATATAAGAATATAGCGAAATACGCCCGTGCAAGAACACGCGCGTACACTCCACTTTTGATATCGTGATATTATATATTCGTACGATCTGAACCAATCTCAGAAACAATCGCGTGTACCGTCGTGAATTATTTTTGTTGTCGTTTTTTTTTTGCTTAATTTTTCCGGTACCGGCCCACACTTGTTATTATCTATCGTATACAATCTCTCCAGTTGCTGAGGGGAGAGGGGTACAATCTACGATTTAAAACGTGTGGAAATGAAACCATTTGAATTATTGTGGGGTTGTGGTCGTTCATGTCAATACAACTATATTTATATATCCTGTTAATATATAATTGGCATACGTGTGCATAATACGCGCGTGATATAGTTAAGTGTATCGGATCGAATATTAACATAATAATAATAATAATAATATAATGTACCTATACGTGCGTTGCACTGTCGGATTAGTATAGTTAAAACGATCGCGCTCTCCGAGGCCACTGAGTAGACGTCACCTATCTATACATTTGTTTTTGCATTTGTTTTTAATTTGTAAACACGGCAATGAAACTCCGTGTATTGATATAATTGAGCATGATTACAGTGCACAATAATGTAATACGCCGTATCGGGGACATTATTCTCTTTCTGAGAACTGCTAATAGAACAGCTAGAGCACACCGTGTTATACGCATTTACTATAATATAAACTACGTGGTTTATTGTGTTCCATCGGGTTGCACGTCCTATGCCCTGCAGTTACGGGCGGTATGCGATTTTTCCGACCAAAGGGATCGACAGCAAACGATATAGTAGGTCTCCTACGTTCATTGACCCCGTATATAAGGTATATATTAGGTTCATCGAGTTTTTCATATCGATTTTATCATATCATATTTTCAACTCGAAAATATGTTATCGAAAGTTACATTGGAAAACTACCCACATAATTATGTTTCAACAGTACAAGCATAATACAATAAATTCGATTATAATTAATTATAAATTTAATTTTTAAGACTTTATTATAAATTAATTAATTTTTAAAATTTTACAAAATCATATCAAAACATTCGATATTCGAACACTTGCGTAAAAATAACATAAATTTAAATCTTCTGAAAAAAACCCATCTCGACTGCCATCAATTACCCTTAATATCATCACAATATTATGCATACACGCTAACCCGATTGCTCTTCGTTATTATACAATATATATATATATATACGCATCTATGTTATTATTATCATCATCATCATCAGCATCATCATCATTATCAGACTCACACATACACACACACACACGTACGTACGTACGTACGTTTCACAAGAACATATCGTGTTTACGAAACGAAACACTGCAGTGCGTGCCGTAGGCGTTTTCGACACTAAATAATAACTTATAAGTGAAATAAGATTATTCAAATAGAAATCAACGCCATGTCGGAAATTATTCCGAACGAGAACAAAATAAATAAATCGACGTGCCAATAACATCCAGTCAATGGAATGTAGGTCGTGATCGAATACCGTCTCCTCTTGTAACATTTTTGACGATTGACAACCTATAATTATTGCGACCTAGTAGGGGACATTTTGGAATCCTATAATATGCAGTCCAAACCAACTAATCTACATATTATATATTCTATTGTCCAAACATGTATTACACGGAACGCATATTATTCCCGCGCTGAAACTGTTCTATACGGGAAAATCGACGAATCAACGAGTCGCACAGCAGTTTGCTTCGTTTCGACCAACAAAACGGAATCGTTAGAATAAAAAACCACAAGCTTATTATTTTTACGTTTTACAGCACATGCCGTATCATTACGTATTTTGTATATTATTCGTTTCGATGTTTGCAGTACACACCCACGTGGTACTGCTTAGCGAAATGTGTTTAAGTATATATAATATGTCATTATTTTTCTTGGTTTTTTTTTTTTTTTGTACATGTTATGTGATGTACACTAATCGCTTTGCATACGTGCGGTCCATCCAAAGCGGCAATTTTATATCGACATAAATAATATACATACCTACCCGATTGTTAGTAAAAAAAAAAAAAATAAATAAATAAATAAATAAAATAATATATTCAAATGTATGTAATAATATTATACATATCTGTAATAGTCGAAATATTGTCGAAATCATAAACCCCGCGATTATAATATGTAGTGAAAGCTGTCTGCAGATGGAATCGCACGAGACCGAAGATTATATATTATGCCGTTTTAGGTAAACGTCCGCTCTATCCAGTGGTCAGTTGAATATTATGCCTAACATAATTTTTGATGGAAAAACATCAATTTTCCATCGAAATCTGGTTACTGTATTACCGAATGAATCAGTTTTCACTTAACGTACCTACTACACTACGAAAAGCACGAATTTTACCATCAAAATAACTATTGACAGTGTGCGCTGTTGGCAAATGAATAAACAATAACTGCATTAATCACAAAAATAATTATTTCAAACTATTTGTTCGGCACCTGAGTGCAACCGTATTCCGCCATTTCACCACCAAAATAAAAACGTTTTTCTCGAAATATAAAATCGATCAAAAGTCAGTGAAACTATTTACTCATATCAGTAAACGCTTATTATTATTATTATGTATATTGATTGCACTTGGATCCATAAATATTTAATATCATTACCTTTACTATCTTTTACATGTTAAAAATGAAAATTCAATAAAAACTCAAGTGTACACTATGTTATGGTTTAATAAAACTCACGATTTAGTCATGTCCTTAAAAATATACATAATCATGTGACGTTTAGAAAAAATGACTTCTGATTGGGGATTTCGATGTAGAAAGGTTTTAATATGATTGACTGTACGATATACTTAAATTTATAGAGTAGAACCAAGGTGAAAACACAAAATCACAATTGTTTTTCTTTTTTTTTATAACAAATGAATGTAAATAGTTGTTAAACGAAAATTAAATAAGATATAGTGCACGGTATGTTTGGTTAAAACTATCATTGTGTAGCCCATACAATCGTCACTTTTTGTGCTAATGTCCCAATCGATTAGTTTCTCCGATTTAGTTTTAATCGAAATAATATATTTACTAAATTGAGGATTGAAAAACAACGAATTTTATCAATGATAATCTCAATTTTCTACTGCGATAAATTATACCGAGTACTAAGTATGACTCAACAATCTATAAACATATTATATTATGGTACCTGAAAAATATTTTTAAGTTCCGTGCTTCCATATTAATTTTGGATTATCATGAAAATGAAAATAACATAAATATATGACAATAACCACTTTTATGGTTACATAAATATATGAATTAAAACAATAGTTATGAATAGTTTAAAAATTATATGATATTTGATTATAAAATGTGCCATACAAATGGAACGAGTGAAAACTCACTAAAATAATTAAATATCATATAATTACATATAGTAATTTAACTAAGTATAATATTATATGCGTAATGGGTTTAAAACAACTGCGAGAGAGTTGAAACAATTATAATTATTATACTATTTTAGATAGTTAAAATTTTAAAAAATTAATTTCAACTTCTTTTTTCTATTCAATTAAAATGCAATAACACTGTTTTACATTATTTTTTATACAAAATTATCTTTAGTAAATTTGTTTGGTACCTACGTAAAAACATAATAATATGTTAAAAGTTAAAACTAAAAATGAATATAAATGATATTCTATTCTATATCTACGCATCTATATGCGGGTTATAGGTTTTAGAAAATATATTCAATTAAACACGTCATTTTTTTTTATGCTACTTTATTATGAAATCCCCGGACATTAACCATTAACGTTTCATTTTTGATAAAATTAACAATAAATTTAAATGGTTTTTGTTGTTATCGTATTCAATAATACGTCATATTATTTATATTATTCTATAAAAGTAAAATAATAATATTATTCACATATAATATATGATTTTATAAAAGAAACCTTTTTTATATATAATACATTTTTTAACCATTTTTTAATTTTGCATGAATGAACAATGTTCACTTATCCTAAAATCGTAGAAAAATTATTAATCGCTATACATGTAAAGAAAGTTTAGAAAAAACAAAATTATCGCGTATAATGAAATAGACGGACTACTCGAAGTAAAATTCAATAACTACACAGAGCCAAAATGTAATTTTTAATTGAATTTAATAAAAAATAAACATGATATAAACATGATAATAAGCAGACGCATGATAGGAAGACACATTTCGTCACTGCAGTTCGCAATAACCATCACAGTCTCCGAACTCACCCAAGTTGCGCCCTTTAAGTTGTAACTATATGAGATAATAAAAATGTAAACTTGCATTACTTCGATTTCTATGTTTTCTATTAGTAACTACTATATTATTATTATGTCAAAATTTAAAATTTTAACAACAAAAACGTTCTCGTAATCAGTTTGTCCGTTTGGTTTTTTTTTTATGTGTTTCTTAAGAATTGTTTTCGATATTTCGATTTATTTAGGTGAAGCAATATTTATACTTCTTCGAACTTTTAACTACTACACGTGCCTTATCTAAACCCGAAACATAGTAAAAATAGTCACCGGCGACATGAGAAAAGTACTGCACTTGCTAATTTAGTCTGCCATGTTCCTGTAGGTATATTATAAATGTTCCGGAATCGCAATGAATTCCTTGTCGTTTTTGAACAAAGAGCAAACGATTCTCGTAGAACAGTCGTGGCCGACAATTGTTACAAAGAGCTTTTGGAGTTCGTTTTACATGAAGTAATGTCTATTATATATTCTTAAATGTTCATACGGTGTATTCTCTGTACAAATACGCGCGTGTACACACGACGTTAAGTGTTGTATTTTTTTACAGTCTGTTCGAGAGGAGTCCGTCGTACCAATTGTTCTTTGAACGGTTCGCTCGTGTCCCGCGTGAAGAGCTCCGATCCAACGTTCACTTCTTGGCGCACACGTCCAGGACCGGATTCGCATTCGATGCCGCCATCGGTCTCTTAAGCGATCCAATAGGATTACACCGAATCCTCGATGACTTGGGAGCAAAACACCGTCAATTCCACCTCACGGACGAACATTTTCAGGTATGGAAACGTGCATTTTTTTCCCGACATTTTATGTAACACAATTTTTCGGTCCCTCGCTTATGAAACATCGCCCCGTAAGAATTTCACGTATTAAGTTGTGATTTATTGATTGATTCCGATTACGTTATAATATGCACGTGGTTGGACACGATAATATGGTAAAATAAAAAAATCTACGACCTAGCAAAGTTTAAAAAAGTTAAGTACCTAACCGTCAGCTTGAAGATCAAAGTGGCATGCTACTTAATGATGACTCGAGTGGGATAATTATTTTAATATGTATATACATATATATCGAAATAAATAATAGTTAACGAAGAAACAAATAATCATGTCGAATTTAATAAACTAAATATGAATGACTGAAATATTCTTAATACGCATGAAATGTTTAAACGTTTATAATATATAATTTGCATCGTTTTATGTTAATTGCACGTCAGCCGAGTGTTAATTAAACTGAATAACACAAGTGTTCACTGGTTAGCCGATTAAACTCAACGGTCATTTATACCGTTTGATAATTTTAAAATAATACGCAAATAATATACAATGTATATCATATACACATGTTATCGTGCTACAATATATTGTTGTGCAAATTATACTATACGTGAATTGGATTTGAGCAATAGCGCACACAGGATTTTTTTTGGGAGGGGGAAGGTTGTAATAATTTATTAAAGAGGGGAATTTCGTAGAATTCTAAGCAGAAGCCAGAAATATGGTAAAAAGTTAAATAGTATATAAGTACTAAATACTTAAATAGATAATACAATATAAGATAGGTATTATAATCTATAAACTTTTAAATTTATAAATCTAACACCCATATTCGAATAATCCATTTTATCATGAAAAAATAGAATATCAATGTTTGTCATGCATATTATATCATAACAGCCATGACTCCCAGTATGCTGATAAATATAAAACTTAGTTAAGAGTAATTTAATAAAGGAAGTCATCTCGGGGGATCATGATCCCTTAACCTCCGCTCCCTCTGTGTGCGCCACTGGATTTAGGTTAACATTAACATGCATGTCCCCAGTCCTACCCCATCAAAATATTGGAGTCTATTTCATATCAACTTTTAGCAGTCGCCAAAAATTCCCCACCCGTAGTATTTTTAATTTTACGGTTAAATTATGAAAACAGTATTGCGAATTATTGCTAATATTGACTTAAAAATTGATACGAAAAAACTCTAATATTTTGATGGGGTAGACCTGGAGACGACAACGTACAATAATATGTTCAGTGCTATAAACGCACAGTTTCAAATCTGGTAATAAAAACGATTGAAAACTACTATTGCGAGTGCTGTATCGACGTCGAAAGTACATTGGTAAGTATGTAAAATATATAATGCTTATTATGTATAAAATAAACGCGCGTGTCAAGCCGTACATAATATTATAACTATTTAAAACTACATAATATATCACGTTAAGTACTATTATACTTCTGCAGTGACTTTCACAGTCACGTGTCAAACCGTCTAACGATAACGCAATCGAACAATGTAAAAATGTTGTATTATATTTTATAATATATTATACTTGTCGCTAAGTATATTACACCAAGTTTTACAATCGATCTGGATCCCAATCCTATAGAGACACGCTCGACGTTTCTCAATACCACTCGACGCATAAAACGTATCACATTCTCGTATCCTTGTTCATCCTTTCCGGATCACGAGACGAATACCGTTTTGACATCTCATAATATGAAACTCGATATCGGGAAGATTTAACTGTATTATTATAAGTATAACTTTACTAATACTATATCTTTTGTGGTACACGGAGTCAATGGTCGCATTGTCAAGAGTTAATTACAGGGTGTTGGTCATTTATGATTAGATTAGGTAAGGAGTGATCGTTTGGAAATTGTAAATGATGAACCACTATGGAAAAATTACTATTATGTAAAATATTTTCGTATTTCACGAAGTATAAAGAAGTCTTTTCCATTTCAAGAAATGGTGAATTTTACTAATTGGCTATACGAAATAATATATTATATAATACATAACTCTGCATCGTTCGGCGTATTACAACCACATGACAAAAGGCAAAACGATGATTTTTTGGAACTAAAGCGCTTTTACAGTGTTTATTACTGGATAAAGCATTTGATCGCACAAGTGGTAGTTTCTCTGACCATTTTAGTATAACGAAATATCAATTAATGGTACAAACGACATTTACAATCAGAAATTTCGTAGAAAAAATGTGACTATAACTTATAATTTACGGAGAGGGGGTCCACGGGATCTGATACCCCCTCCAGACGCCGATGTTATTTTATATATATTTAGTTGTATTTAAATTTTATCATAATGACAATGATCGGCGGACGATGGCTGTATATTATACGGATTGTATTCCATGTCTCCATGATTACAGTTGTGTATTTGACACGTGGTATGCGTTAGGAATACATACAATTTTTCAGGACCCCCTCCCCACCCCAAGAAAATTTTGAAGATCAACCATTGCTTATAACTTATAAGCATCTTTTTTTTTGAGAAATAATATCGACATTTAATGAACCTTTTGTTCGTTAAACGATGAGCACATTCTTTTTAATCGTTTATCGCTTTTTATAACGTTGATGACAATAATATATAAGAAATTAATTATTTACGACATGATTAAATGGCCATCTTGTTTATTATGCACTTTTTTTATGTCAATTGTACGGTGTTAATGCCATTTGAAAAGGTAAAAATACATATATTATACTAGTCATTAGGTAATATTATTGCAGATTTTATGTAGACAATAATTTTTGCAGTGTTGCACCAATGTATGTAACTTAAAACGATAATTTACATTCACAATTATTAATCGATTATAATTTTGTTTATTATTGATAAACTCGCTGTTGTACGTATAATTATTGTCATTAATTATATCAATTTAGTATTATTAAAAAATCTAAAATAATTATGTTATTTTCGGTTACAAATAGCGCTAATAGCAGTTTCGATTTATTAGAATTACATTAATTTTATCTGGAAAGATTTGAAAATAATTAATCTTAAACTGAGAAACAACAATAATATAACTAAATTACTGTTTTTAATTTATTGAGAACGTTTTTAAAAAAATAATTGCTTGTTACAGCAGAAAAAAAATAAAGTTGATGCTTTGTTTTTAACTAATTTTATACAAATTATATAAATTTATTATGATTATTTGTTACCTCATACTTATAATATTCCCAGGTGGGAAAAACTTTGGAACTAAGTGCTAATTTTAACTAACTTTAAACTAAGTATAATTAATATGATTAATAAGAGGGCATCACACCCACGTAATATGTTATTTCCGTTTTACAGATGTACAATATAGCAAATTTTCATTCAGTAAAACTAATTTTGTGTTGTTAGATTTAATATTAGAGTATAATCAATGACCTATTATTGAGCTTAAACGGAAGTACATTATCTGTGCTCCTACGTTGGTCTTCTACGATATTTTAATTTTGAAGCGAGTTAGGGGTATTTTAAGTATTATAGTTTTTAAAAAAAACTCATAGGTTGATTAAAAATAAAACCCGACGTATAGAAACACAGATCATTGGTCAGTTTACGCTGATATTAAAGTTAATAACCAGGTTCTGATTTTCCAATATGCTGAGTAAGCTACAACCTAGAGTGCCAATTGGTTAACGTTGATTTGCGGGCTCCAGAAAATTGTTCATGAACGTAAAATCCGTGATTAAATAATATATACCTAAAAGAAAAAGTAGGTTTCTCCTCCTGGAACATTCCCTATCTGAATAATACATTGTAGGAGTACCAAATTAACCCATGCCTACCGGCGAAAAACTCTTTAATGACGTTCTGCTAACAACGCAAAATATTAGTTTTACTGAACGCAGATTTGCCATGTTGTACGTTTGTAAGACGGAGACAACCACATGCGGGTGTGATGCTCGCCGAATGAACGTATCAAATGCTTATTTCACTATACTCCATATTATGAACGTTATGAAATGTGATAGAAGAAGGGATCAATATAGCTCTATCCACTTGTCGCTTAGCCGGCACAATGTTCTCATCCATGTGGCTTATAATATATAGGTATCCTGAAAAATAAAGCTTTTATCCCCTATAGTCCGTCTTCCATGCTAAACGTTTCTGATTGTTAATGTCGTCCATATACCGATAAATGTATACAGATTAAATATCTAATTGTTTTCTAAAATGGTCAGAGGAACTACCGCTTGCGCTGTCGAATGCTTAAACCGTCGATTCTTCCGTACGCACTACATGGTCCATGACCCAAAGTAGCTTAAAACAGCTTAGCCCCAAAATGTCACTCGACTCCTTTCGCCTTATTTATACCAGTCGGTACATATAATAATACGCGTTGTCATTACCGTTTACTTATTGTCATAATGTTTACAGATCGTAAAAGACGTATTGATGGATTTGATCGAGGACCGATTGAAGAACGAATCGAACAACGGACGAGCGTTGACAGAGGCGTGGAAACTGTGTATAGACTTGGTAATCGGAGTCATCAAAGATTCCGCGATCGCCGCCGGCATTGCGTATTCGGCTGCAGCGATAACGCGCAAACGTTAATGACATACGGAAATACAGGCACTAATCAGCGAATGAATATTATACACTTATATTATTATCATTATTATTATTATCATGCACCTTTTGAATTTCGGTAACAATAGAATTGAAGAAATAAATTTTTATTTCTTTTTTTCATTACAACATTGATATATGTTTTATGAATATTATAAAATATACAATATTTGGAGTATAATCAACATTGTATTACAAGCGGTTTTTCATATAATTCAAATATCATTATTATATATATATAAGATTATATATACGTTATAGGTTGAAAATTCAATCCAAAGATAAAAAACAAAAGTGTTTGCTTGTTTGTATTCAAAATCTTCACGCCAAAATATCGTTTATGATACATAATTATTTATTACTATAGGGCTGTGCAATGGTTGTTCTTATACAAATTCCTATACTAAAATCGATGCCTGTCAAGTGTGAAATGTGAAATGTTATTGAGGAGGAAAATAAAATTTAAACTTTAATTTTTAATAATTTAAATGTTATATTGTATTGATCATCATATGCTTAATGTTGTACATAAATACTCAACTATACATCATAGGTTCTCAAATTGTTTTGTCCGAGGAGCCCTTAAGATGGTAAGAAAAAACCCACGGAGCCCCATAAACCATGAATGTCAATTTTAAATCACAACTCAATGAATAAACGATTTGCTTGTAAATTTATTTTTACACAATTCGTATGCTGTATAAATACAAAATATTTAATACAAATCATAAAAAAACACATATTATATAAATACTATTTAGTAGTTTAAATGTCTTAATGTGAACGGAGAATTTTTTTTTCATTTAACAGTACTTCAATAGTCAATTTGATGGATGGATTTTGAATGTGCGCATGCCTGCTTGTGTACAATTATATGAAAATATAACAATTGAACAAATAATAATAATAGTAATAATATTCGACACTAACTAATATTTGGAACTCTAACTAGTCTTCGCGTAGAGCACAGTTTGAGAACCACTGCTATGTACATTTTCATTCATCCTATGACCAAGTATCACCATGCATAGGTAAGGATTTTTTTTTGATTTTCAAACCCAAAATATAATAATAATCATTTTAACACGAACGCGACTACGCAACGTTACATACAAGTGGATTTATATAACATAACGCACGCGTAATGTGCATCCGACGGAGGAAGAGCAGCCCGAGTAGGTGACCCGATTCCGGTGGGCTATGAAGCAGCTAAAAGGAGACGGAGACATAATACTATAATGGTGTGCGCACCGTACGCGCTGCAGTATTGTGCCGCAGCAGTAACCGCAACGTCCGGACAATGAGTTATGGAGACTAATACTAATATAATAACTAACCGACTAATTACATCGTTTGGCATCACGGGGCATTGTGTACGCGAATTCGCCAAACACCATATTACGCGCGCACAGCTCGAATCGGCACGCGTTGCGTTTTTTATACCGACCGAACCTGGCCATGGCGCGCCGCAGGAAAAGGCGTATAACATACACCTGCAGCGCGTACTTAATAATGTACCATAATAATTATAATCATTATTGTAACGATGTACGAGGTGTGTGTGTGTGTGTGTGTCGCAGTAAAATGTAAGCGCATATCGACGCGGGAAGACTTGCAGATAGCTATAAAGTATGTGTATATAATATTGTTACGTGCCGAGTATGAGCTTCGACTAGTGATGAGAAAATTCGGAATTCGCCGAAGTTTGAAAAACCGGATATTCAAAATTCGAAATCCGAAATCCAAATTTTACTGTATATCTGGATTTTGGATTCTAAAATCCGGAATTCGCATTGAATCCGGATTTTGGATTTAAAATATTAAATTTGTCGGATTTCCGGAGAATCCGGATTTAATTCCTATCACTAGCCTCGACAGAGTAAAACAATGCTTAAGTGTGAAATAGTTGAGTCAGACGAGTAAAAGACTGAAAATACTTTTATAGATATTTTTATTTAACACTCTTTAAAGTAAATCAACAATTTAGATGGATATTAAATGTGCGTGACAGCTACTTCACTGGATGGCTGGATACATCTGAATTCGTAGTCTGTCCGCGGCCCTCTATATGAAACTTTTGCTCTTGTGATTTCTTTGGCTAGTTGTTTTTCTTGTCATCATAGGAAGTGGTGTTATTAATTCCGCGAATTTTGTTTTATACAAAAAATATATTGTATATTCTCGGTTCACGCGTGTCATATCCACTAGCATCCTATTACACGTACGCATAATATTATGTAAATCATAACTTATTACAAAGTATGAAAAAAAGTATAATTCATTTAAATATTTATATAATGGTTGCGCTGCACATAACAATATTATAGACAACCGAGGAACCCCTTAAGTGCTGTGGGTGATTGTAAACTCATCCGATTTTATTAACATGTAAGCTCTCCTGATGATAAACTTTCCCGGGTCTACTTCAGTACTATCTGAAGAGTATTCATGTAAAATCTCACGAGTCTGTATAACAACTTCTTCGTCTGTACTATATAACTGTCGAACTACAAATAAAACAAAATAATAAAAATAGTAAAAATCAATAAAATATAATATAATACAAAATCAATAATTTATCTTAAAATATATTACAATATATTGATTAGATGTTATAACGATACGAGTCCCCCTCCCTTGTTGCGCCGCTGGTTTAGGTAGTATTGAAAAAAATACTTGGGACAGTTACCATCATCCCATATTGGAACAATCGCTCAACTATTGGTTGCCGCCCGATGCGACGTGTCGTATTCCGTGTTATAATACGTTACATAATATTATTATAATAATATCATAATATGCAGCCGAATTTACGTATATAAATAAATATAACATGAATATATTATTATATATGCGAACGTTAAGAATATTGTGTCCCCGCGTGATTCGAAATCATTTTTTTCGCTTCCTTTATTTTCGTCGAGTATATACGTAATGAAAATACGAAAACGGTCACAGAACGGAACAATAATATAGAGGTTTACACATACGCACTATTTGTACGCATATAAATACGCAACAAGGTCATCGCGTCAGTCGCAAGTATAAATAATAATATTATAACTGTACCTACATGAACCCAGTCACGCGACCACGATAATACAATATTATATTTTATCAGTATACATTTATATACCTACACGTATTATATAGCGACATTATTATGTTACGAGTTATTTTTTATCCGATACGTCGACGTCGTCCGCTGCCTTACTCTTGGCCTCGCAGAAACACTAGATTTACAATAAAATATAAAAATAACGTCAATATACCTAAGTCTACTGTATACAGACTAACAAACGTCGTTCAAGAAAAATATAAATACGAATCTAAGTTTGACAAAACTCTCTGCAAGACTAATTCATTTTGATATATGGTTCCATAGTATCATTAAAAGACGTTTCTATATCCAACGAATTAATTTTATATTATTATTTTACAATTATCGTATATATTATGTATAATAAATCATGATAAAATATTTGTATTTCCGAAAATTTAAAAATATGGCAAAATTGAGTTTTGGATTTTAATGTATCTATTATCTATATACTATAACGTCTATAACATACTACACGCACACACACATTATATTTTACGCTGTACACATTACAATACTTATGTATAATTATTTGCTTGCATTTCGTACGGTAAAACATGTTTTTAAGTGAAAACAATTGTATTTCTCGAATTTCTTTCAAAGAACCATCAAGTTTCTTAAGCAAAGGGTTAACCGTGTATGTGCACGTATATTCTATACCTATACATATATGATACTCAATCACGAGTCCATTCACAGTTACCGCCGCAGTAATGGATGCGCGTAGGTATACATAATGTACAATATTATTGTACACTATGATATTATAGTAGGATAATGATAAATTCACTCACATATTATTATAATCATTTTATACAGAAGGAGGTTATTTTAAATACGATTCACGTACAGTTGTGCGTGTCCGATGAACTCTTGGACGGCAACGCGATCGTCGCGGTGCGTTGATGAAATCACTCCTATATTATATTATTATTATTATATACTCGTAGGGCACAGCGTTTAAGTGTACGGCTGATAATGATAATATGATGTATTCTGTGCGAGTGTAACTATTGCGTGCTGTGAGAATCGCAATAAGGAACGTTGTACAAGTAGGGCTATATAACTGTATTTTACTAGAACATATTAGGTTACATAGGCGTATCACCACCTGTAATATTGTGATATGCACCTCTTCTGCACATTCGTATATAATATGCAAACAGACGAGAGAACGTCTATAATGGATAGATGGCTCATGATTATTTTAGATTTTTAACAAAACTAGGGTAAATTTCATATTGGTCTTACCGTGTTTTTTTTTTTTATTCATTTCTCATATGTCTGTCCGCATGGCGTTTTCGACTGATTTCTACTTATTGTTGCAATCGCCAAAAAGACGGATGGGGTTCCAGCTGCAGAAATTTGCAAATGTTGTTTAATTGCAATCAGTAAATTAGTAAGATTTTTTTAATCTCTTACAATAAGTTTCTCGAATGATTGAGAAAAACTAACATGACAAAATGTCCGTGGTTTTCGTTCATCTGAAGTCCTGACGACATTTAAAAAAATACTCATTTCAGTAATTTATCAAGTATTTTATGCATTTATATTGATCAACTCACCTCGCTCAAGTGTCCGATTATTTTCAAGCTTATGTCGATTTATTATTTCAAATCATTTATTCGTATGTTATAATGTAAATAACATAAAATATACTATACTCTATACTCGTACCACGAGTCTATAGTCTGTTGTCCATTATACATTTTTTAGCGGTTCTTCAAAGCTGCGACGGTGGTATAGCCGGCCGGTTCTAGGACAGAATCATTCATTTAACAACACTACGTAGTATACAGTTATTACAGATAATAATATTATACATAGTATAAATATCAAGAGTCAACGACATTTTCCAACTATCATGAGTTAAGAGTTTATTTTATTAAATATACTACACAATATTATTTTTACAAGAAAAATATCATTAGATATGTCAGCGTATAATATAGTAAATATTTTAGATTCTGAACGGAGTGATAGAATCTATTGATTTTACAAAGATGTTTTTTTTTTTTTTTTGTGTTTGACGACACCTTTTTTATTTTCCTATAAACGAGGAACACTCCACCCCCAACTGTACAGCAAAGCGAGGCTCATCCGTTCTTTTTTTCTATTACCATCGACCTATATATCTCATCTATAAAGATCGACGTGTTAGATACACAATTGTTTTATCACTTTGCGTTAGGATATACTACCGCTCAAAAAACACTGGGTTATCATGACTGATTTCCCTTATCAAATGTACACTGCCAGTTTACAATACATTACTATAATATATATTATATATATATATATATATATATATACGTTTGTATGTATTCGTCGCAACCGGATAGTGTGGTCTCGCACTTATCCGAACATTCGTAATAGTATTGCATCCGTTCATATTATAACATAGCACGTGGTCGCCTGCTCTCATTCGGACGTGATTTTTGTCTTGTTACCTGACATCGCGCGTATAGTGTTATATTACAATCAAAACCGCCATATTGTTGAATATTATGCAGTAGCTGCGTGTAGAAATAAACTGTTTGCTAACTGTTTCGTCGGTTACAAATATAAGTATAGCGGCATAAATATATTGGTACACCGTTGGACAATATTATGTCGATGTATAATGTTAAATTTATATTTTTTCTCGAGCGATTCACAAACACTAAAGGATGATATTGATTTATCACAAGCGATTTGATCATGATTTTTTCCGAGCCATTCAATTGCGTGACTCTTTGCCAGAGATTTCGCGTTATTACTATGCCGCAAAGTGACAGTGACTGTACTGCAGTTATCTGCTGGTATTATTTTAAATCATTTATTATTCAATTGAAAAAAATAAAAATAAATCATATTTTTCTATTACATTTTAATTTTTTAAGTGTGTGTGACCTGTACATATTATATAGCTGGTACACTGAACCAGTATTGGATATTACGGAAATGACCAGGCATAGTGATCCACGCGTGCACTATCTTTTGCGCCCAGATGACCCTTCGGCAAAATATTTCCAAACATTATAAATTCATTGATATCATTTATGCGATACACTTTTGCTTCAATGTTTTTCTCTTGTTTCTACGTTTTAAAAAAATATAATATTTATTATTTTACCGGTATACCACGAATGGTGCGCTTATTCTGAACGAATCGAAAGTGTAGTACGTTATATATCATTTATTACCATCACTAATTAACATTTATTGCCATCGTATTCCATGATGACGTGCAGTGAGATTTGCGTTCAATATTATTGTACATTTTTTATATTTATATACGATATGGGACATGGATATGGATGAATATGATGTATGTATATATAAATACAAATGTTTCTTTACGTTATTTACATGCCTGTACATTATTAGCATATTACACCTAGCATATTATACCTTACATAGCTGTACATTATAAATATATTCGTACAATTGCGTGGTAAAATATTAATCAAAACGTTTGCTCTAATAGTCATGTTATTATAGCGATATGGAGAATAACACTTTCCGAAAAGAATTTACTCTAATGGTTGCGGAAAGCCTTTGTGAGCGCTGTGTTCTATAGTAGTACAGACGAACATAATAAAATACAATATTGTTCTACGCTTCGAAATAAAATTTAAAAAAAATAAAAACTCTACGACACAATTCACGCACCCGGAGCATCTGATATAAATCGTATGTAACTGCATCATAATATACAAATTACGTAAAAAGAGAAAACTGGAAAACTTATCGTAATCTTTAAACAGAAAATATATTCATTTGTGTCGGAAATATTGGCCTATAGACTTTTTACAAGATTGGTAGATAAAAAAATTATCATATTATACATGCATTACGCAGGTACACACATAGATTTTACAGTCGTCGGTCCCCGTACATTTCTCTCATTAGTAATTTATTACATCTCATGCACAAGTCTTGTATCACGCATCGATGTGTAGCTATTTATCATTTCAATTGGATATAATAATATTTTAAATAGTCCAAAAGGATGTTACACGTGTGCACTGTATAAATACAATCGCATATCACGGTAGTACATAATCATTTATATATATTTATATATTTATTATACAATGTTTATTTATTTATTTATTCTTTTTTTATATATAAATTTTTAATTGACAAATTAAAATTGTTATAAACGCGACGATGTTATTCTACTAGTATTATTGAAATATTGATGTCAACTACAAATTTTTTTGTAAAGGAAAACGAATTCGAGTACAATTTTAACAAATGATATATTCATAGGTAAGCGTGGACTTCAGTGGTTTTTGGAACTGGGAATCTCGATCTCTAAAATGTTCGCGTGTGCAGATAATTGAGGCCATCAAGAGGGTCACTTACGATGTCAAAAGTTTGTTTAACAGTTCATGTGTACTACTGATATATAATATATATATATATATTATACATTTTTATTAACTGTACGTAAGATCTAATATAGATTTCTAAATAGATTTAATTTTAGGTTTAATTATCTTACAGAAAAACAAAAAAAAAAGATGGTTGTGATTCGTATTAAATGTTTAAAACCACTACTCTAGTACAAATCAATATTTATAGTTTCAGTACAGTAACAGTCCAGTTACAAAGTAGGTCGGTAAAAATATTAATTAAGGCAATAATTTTTTAATTGTATTCGATTAAAATGAAGTGCTCATAACACGCAGTGGCATCACAGAAAAAAAATTGTCCAGAACGAACTATAGGTATATGTATACAACAAGAAAGTTGAGTGTTCCGTCGGCTGGTCATATTGTGCAACGTTCTAATTACACTGAATAACCTTGAGACGTGTATATAATTTATACTTGCAGTTTGGGTGATATTACAGTTTTGTCATACTGGTTTCAGAAAATGATATTCACATTTTTACACGTTTTATTTAATAAGATAAAAATCATTAATCATTTTGTCTTGCGCATTTGACGCGCAATATAACCCGAGCAGTATATTAATATGAAGTCTTCCTTCGCACAGAAAAAGAAAAGAAAACCAGACCGAAACTAAATGCGAATTGTGTCGTTTGTTATATATGCTATAATTTCGTAATTATACACCTGCTATACCTGTTACCAGTACATATAATATTTTACAGTGTATAAAACGCAATGAATAGGGATTCGTTAAGAAACACGATACAATTAAAAACCCAAAAATATTCGCTAATTTTTCGCAGTTGAATACGTGTGGCAATAACATAAGAGCTTAACGCTTAACTAATAATCACCCATCAGGCTTACTATAATTCTGAACCGGCGAGTAAATATCATTGTGATTAACCGAATCGAATAAAACATGATAATAGGCGAACTTTGTTCAAAAACAAAAAAAAATATCTTTCCGAATAATATTTTTTATCTCATTATCACGCCAGCGCGATGCTCCTTAACACCCATCAAAAATAATTCCTTCGGATTTCAATATGACTTCCAAATGTTATTTCGACTTCATCTTTTTTCAAAAAAAAATAAATAAATAAGAACCTTAAAAATTGTCGAAATCATGACAAATGCACAATGACCATTGATTGGCTATGAAATAAATTCTGCCGATTTCAAATACTTAAAACAATAACGATTTGTTAACAGATAATAGAGTCAAACGAAAATATAAAAATATCTGCAAAATAATTGAGGTCACCCTCTTGTTCTCTTGTTTTTACCGATTCCGTAGCACTATACTAGTCTTATTATATTTATATTTCATCCGTTGGAAAAATTACATAATAATACCAATAAATTATAAAACATTCCTAATATTTTTGGATGCACGCATAATATAATATAAATGTTAAAACGCTGAAAGTATTCAACACATTTTACATTGACAATTGATATTTGCGTTTCGAACGCAAGAAATTCGCAGTAGCTCGTTTGATAATATTACGTAATTCAAATGTCAAATGTATATTATATTAATATTAAAAATAATTTGGCATTTACTATAGATTAAACACCGACGAATAAATAAATGACATCGGAGTATTTTTTTATTTATTAATTTTTTTTTTTTTGCGTGTGAAAATGCGCGAAAAGTGCTACAGATAATCCAGTTTATGGACAATCTGAGTGTTCATAAAACGTTAAAAATTACGTGCTGATTATAATCAGAAAACGCACAAATTTTACAAATAGGAATGCACGATAGATCAGTTTTTTTCCTCTATTGAATTTTAGCCACACTGTGGCAAACGAAGATTTAAAAAAAAATAATAAATAATGATTTCGAATTTTCAAGTTTCATTTAAAAAATTATACGAGTTAGATGGTAACCAATAACCATTTTTCGAAATTATTGAGATAAACGGGCGAACAGAGTAATCCGAGAAAATCTTCAAAACTGCTATTTACGTCATACGAGTGGTCTCACGTGATGTTTAAAAGCAATAATTCTTTGATTTTATCTTTATTTTAGTTAGGATTTACGATGATGATTCGCTGCAATTCGAAAGTATCAAATTTGTCAAAGATGACTGGAAAGTCATGAAACCTATATTTTCACAGTTGAGTTTTTTTCTCTTTCCACTACTTTTTAAATTTATTAAAAGTATAATACTACTATAAGTATACAACCAATAATAGTTCATCGAACGTATATTTATAGCATATTAATTTATAGTATGTCAATGTTAAAGGATTTATCGGAATGCACTTATAGCTTATAAATTACAATTACCGATTTAATGCTTTATAATGATATCGAGTAAATATCTCAAACGGCTATAATAATATATTATTTATAACAATTATAACCATAACTAAACCTCCAAATAACGATGAATAAACTTCTAGAAAATAATTTATAAGTATATAGGGTTTTGTAATTATTAAGTTCATTAAATTGAATACGCGTATTATTTAAGTCGTATATAATACCTCCATTTCATTACTATTCAGTTAAATATTTTAAATTCGGCAACTACTAGATTTCACTTTTTTTTGAAAAGTTTCGACAAAATAACACTGTTTGAATATGCATTTTAATGCGATTTCTCTTATTGAAATTTATAAATGGTAAAACAAGATTATTAGAATCACTATATAATATGATAATCAATATGGTACACAACATAAAATAGTTACATAAATAATTTATTTTATCACTTATTTGCATAAGTTTAATTAAAACAGTTTATTAAGAAATAATAAAGATCTTCATAATATATATTTTTTTCTTTATCATTTAATGTTGTGTAGAAAATAAATAATATATTACAAATTTAAAAAACCGTGAAAACGTTAATGTTACCTACCTACATTTTTTTTTTTTTTTTTGCTGAATTTTATGTTATGGACGTTTTGATTTACTCCTACGACTTACTTCTTACTCGATAATTAAATAAATAAATTCACGATGTAAAGAAACACTTTGAATAATTGTATTCGTATACTATATTATTATATGATCCCGCAACCGTCCAGACACAAATAATGTACCTAATAATTGCTGATAAATTATATGTAATTTTTTTTAATAAATTTATAATAAAGTTTTATCGTAACAACTCTACATAATTACAGACCAAACGTACCTTCTTAGCTTAAATTAATTAGAATGTTAATGTTACATGATGATTATTAATTATTATTATAATATCATAGAGATAACGAAAAATAATGTATAATGTATAGTGGTATAATAAGAACGAAGTATAAATCAAACAAAAATAAAATGTAAAATACTAAAATGTGATCATTATGATATTTTAATATCTTTTTAAGGGCTTGGCAATACTTTCGAAGCATTTAAAGAATAATAAAAATAGCTAAAATTTAATGTTGAATATTTAGTCTGTAAAACTATTATTTTTTTTTATCCATTTATGTACACTAATGATGAATTTAAATTCTAAAATAACCCCGATTATATTATAAAACAATTTTAACCATTACAATGTTTTTTGATTAATAGAATTTTAAAAATCTTAAGAATGAAATGTTGATGTTCATGTACAGATAGATGTATGTTTCATATTATATTTTGAGAATACTATATTATGATGATGAAGAAGCCAAACATAAATCCACAACTAATCTGATAAATTTACAGCCATATATCTACTCTAAATTAAAAAATAAATGTTATAAATTAATTAATTTAATCAAACAAAACCGAAAATTTGTAAATCAATGTACTTTAGTAATTTATTAGTTTATTACTACGAGTTATTGCATCTATGCAGGTTGATAAAGTGACACGTTTAGGCAGGGAAGTCCCCGTACCTCGGGCAAAAGTTTTTTTTTTTTTTTAATACATTTTGAGTTTTTGAGTTTTAACAATATTACAGCACCGATTTATTTAATTTTTTTTTACTATTTATACATAAAAAATCACGGTATTAAAATTAAAATACACAATCTTGTATAATATCATTAATTAATTTATTTATTTATTTATCTAACGCCAAACGGCAATTTATAGATACATTGTAATATTATTACATTAATAAGAGACGATAGTAATGAAATTATATACATGGAAAATAGCAGTTACATTATAGACTTAAGTTTAAACTTATACTAAATAGTGTTTAGCTATAAAGAGTACATACTAAAATAAAATAAAACTAAGGGCGAAAACATTCAGTAGAGATAAATAACAGCATAATCAACTACAGACCAGGAGCTATTAAGTAGGCGGAGCATTCTATCTAATGGATTATTATGGGAGTAATTAGTACGGTGAGAGGAGATAAGGTATAGAGAGTGATTTCTAGTGAAATGCAAAGAGATAGAGGACAGAAGGTCCGGGGCATCTATTGACCCGCTAAGGAGAGAGATGATGAAGGAAAGGTCAGCATCTACACGGCGAGAAGCAAGAGTAGGGATATTTAAAAAAGTTCTAACTGATTGGTAATCATGAGGCTGGTGATCAATATTGAGTATAAAAGCAGCGTAAGAAAGGAATCGGTTTTGGACTCGTTCTAAGCGTAATTGGTCCTTGGCTAGATATGGGTACCATACAACTGAGCCATATTCTAAGACAAAACGGACAAGGGAAAAATAGAGGGAACGAAGACAAGTAGCGGACTTGAAAATGCTAATGTTGCGCTTTAAGAAGCCAAGAATTTTTAACGCTCTACTAACAGTAACATCAATATGGTGTTCAAAAGAAAGAGAAGAAGTTAGATAGAACCCAAGATCTTTGACAGTGGAAACACGTTCGAGAGTGGAGTCATTAAGGGAATAAGGATGGATTATGCAGGTTCGTTTTCTATGAAATGACATAACATGACATTTTTTGAGGTTGAGTAGTAGGCCAATACGCTGGGAATAGAGAGAGAAAGTATTGAGATCTGAATGGAGTTAAAGACAGTCAGACGGAGATATAATTTTTGAAAAAATTTTAATATCATCGGGAAATAAAAGAACTCTAGAAGATGAAATGTACCTGTTAATTGAGTTGACGAAAAGGATGAACAGAAGAGAACTGAGATGTCCTCCTTGTGGGACTCCAGAGGGAGTTATAAATAAGTCAGAGACAGCGCCGTGGACTCTTACGAATTGCTTTCTTTGATTTAAATAAGATTGGATCCAAGAGAGCAGAGGATTACCGATACCAATTGAACCCAGTTCAGAGATAAGGTAGCTATGAATGACCGTGTCAACAGCTTTATTAAAGTCCGTGAACACAGCATCAACTTGACGATCAGATTCAAAGCTTTTTAATATATATGATGTGAAAGATAGGCTGCACGTGACAGTAGATTTCCCCCTACGGAAACTATGCTGCTCATCCATAAGAATATGGTTAAGACTTCTTTTGATTGAAGAGTAGACGATGGACTCAAATAGTTTAGAAATGTGAGGTAGGATAGAAATCGGCCTGTAATTAGAAACAAGCAAAGGATCTCCATATTTTAAAACCATTAATGATAATATTATACAATCTCAATGATAATACTAAAAATCTTTCTTGTATAATCAATAGATATGTAGGTACCTAGAGACTTCAGTACACAAATTATGTTTAATAACATGCGTCCACAATTATTGCAGTCATATATTTCATATACTTCTACTACTTACTAGTATAATATCTGTATACTATACTGCAGTAAGTATGTTGTTGTGTTATTAAAATCAATGACTTTTTAAAGTAAAATTTATTTATTCATAAAATTATAAATCATAAAGTTAAAATTAAATAAATGTTTAAAAGTTATTACATAAAATGTGCTTTTTTTAATTAGGTATTCTTAGCAAAATTAGAAGGCAAAATTCTAGGCAAAATTAGTATTTTTTTCGCATTGAAATTTAGAAATATTTTAGAATTTAAGATGTATTTTTTTTCGTGTTGAAACTTATGTGCTGCTATACATTTTTTTTTTCGTGTGAACAAATTTGAATTTCTTATAAAATGCAGTAAATTTAAAAAGTTGACATTGGTGAGATAACATTTCGTCCCGCCCCACAGCAAATATTTTATTGGTTATCAATACAATATAATAATATAACGGTATACTAGTCGACTTACCCAGATTCTTCCGTGAAAATGAATGTTTATCTTTATGTTAGTTTCGGTTACTATAGGAAAAATTAGTCAGGGTCCAAGTCCAATCCTGACTGTCTGTAACTGTGTGCATGACGAATACTGTTTCAAATAACGTTTAAACTCTAAACAATATAATATTGTGCTTAATTAATTATTTATTTAGACGAAAAGAAAATTTCAGTCTATCAGTCTTGCACACTATTACTTGTCTTCTATATATATATATATATACGTATAGATAAAATTTATTTATTTATATTTAATATAGGTACCTATTACAGTAAAAATACTGTGGGCAGTTTTTCTCTTATTTATGATTAGTATTATTCAATAAATAAATTGTTTTAAGCTAACGACACTTGAATACTGCACGTACCAATGCGCAATTGTTTATTGTTGCTAGTTTTAAATGACTAGTTAGTAGTTGGATTTAAGAAAATAAATGAGTAAAGTTGTTTTTGATTTATTTTACAAAAAGTAAAAATTAAAACGCTAAAGTCGTTCCCGCTGATTGTAAATCGCAATCACGTTTTCTTTTTCTCATACAAAACTATAAAACATATAAATAATTTGTATTCTTTTTTAACCTTCCGCAACCAATTCCATATAAAGAAGTTTATAGAAATGAGTAGAGTGTAATTGTTGTTTTTGATATTATAATTAATGTTTTAAAAATAAAAATCTACTGTACTGAAACTATTATTTACCACAACTAAAATATAGGTTTTTTTTTAAAAAAAAATAATAACGGTGAACAGTATAATATACTCAATTCTAACATGATATGGATGAGTTTCTTCCATAAAAATATCAGAGGATTTCAATTTAATTAAATATTAATTTGTATTTAATAATATTTTATAAAATTTAGGCCTTGCGATATTGTGGTAATAAGAATATCAAGTAGAAAATTCATACGATCGATAATGTATAATATTGTATTGTATTCATTGATATTCATTAGTTACATAAAAATATTATACGTTACTCATCCGCTAACTATACTTATGAGTTATAACTCTACTTATGAGTAGGTAATAATATTAATAAATGTATTATTAAAGTGTAGGTAATCCGTACTAGTATGCTATGTATTTTTACTAATTACGTTGAATCAAACCATAAACAATGGTGGCATAATATTGATATTGTTGAAAATTCCATGGAAATAAAATGTCCATATAAAATCGATACAAATACTATAAGGATCATTACGGTGGTTGATACAAATTGCATTAATAATTATTACGATAATTATCCATCACGTATTTACGTTCGTCATTTATCGTACCATTATACTGATTATTATTATTATATATTAACGCACCTTAAACGTTTTACCTTATATATATATATATATATATGAATTGTCTAACGTTTTAACTATTTTATTCTAATTCCTTGAGCATAAGTATAAAAGTAACTATTACAGTGCTGCGTTACTATAATATTATTGTCGTCCGTCTGAATACACATATTTTGGTTTTTTCTTCTTTACCGTAGTACGTAGATTATAATATTATATGTGTAATGAACAATAATAATTTATGAGATCAATGTCAAAACGCAATACGAAGAAACCAATCATCAAAAACTCGAACAAGGATAATTAATTATTAACGTGGGTACGGCGGCGGTAGACATTAGTGCAGGAGGAACGTATATTATCCACTGTATGACGATGTTACGCACAAGTATAATAATATTATTACGGTACGGCACAAATATTCGGTATTTTAATAACACAAGTGTATACAAACGATAGCTGAAGCATCGTGAGGGGATCGTAAGCCATAATTTTCCGTCTCTGACTCTCTGTCTATCACACGCACACGGCACACCACATAAGAATATAGATGTTTTTTTTTATTTCCAACATACTGATCGATCAATTAATGCGATAAGAATTTTGAAAACTAATTTGAATTCGCCGTTAAGTCTACTTTGGATCAATTTCCTCACTTTTTTGATTTTAACCCCCAAAATTTCACAAAATATAATTAAACCAATTGGAAGTATAAAAATCAACAAAAGTTCATTTTTCAGTATGTTGAGTACAAAAATTGTGAGAAAGTCGATCTCAAGAGGACTTCACATCGAATTCAAATCAGTTTTCAAAATTCTTATCGCATTAATTGATCGATCGGTACCGTTGGAAATAAAGAAAACTTCTAAATTCCTATGTTGCGCGTATATGTGATGGACAGAGACGGAAGATTATGGCTTGCAATCCCTTTAAATAAGTCTAACGCCGCCGCATGTTTACTTACACATTATTATTATTGTATAATATATTGATGTGCACACAGTGGCGGATTGGTGGCCATCTGGTTATTCTGAAGTGTTTCTCACGGCCAGATATTTATAGAAAAAAAACCTCGTTATGACCCGTACGACCAGAGGTTTTTTTTTTTTTAAAAAAAATCTTTCCATTGCGTTGTTCATTCGCACGTCAGGGACTCCTGTACATCGACCAAATGGGCAACATATTATTTATCTTTATCGAGAAACGATTCCTGCGCTTTGGTATTATTCAGTTTATCAAACTTCACGGCTGCACGGTAGGATTACATTATTATTATTATTATTATTATCAAATAACAAGTAACAATAATGTGTGCATACATAATATCATCATCGTCCTACGTTGTATGGCGGTGCGTCCGACCGTGTAATACGAATCCTTTACCGGCTGAACAAGCGTAGGGTCCGGTATTATTATTACAATAACGCACGAAGACGACTTTGCGATCGCTACGCCCAGCGACACTTTATGTGCACTACGCAATGCGCCGTAACGTAAAGAGGTCCAGGAGCGTTTAGCGCAGATGGCGAATCCATTATGACGCACGAGCACGTCATCATACTTTTAATGACACGCGGCAACTGTTTGAAGTAAAAAAAAAATTGCTCGTGAAAATTTGTCATAAAAAAAAAAAACTACTCGTAGACTAAAATATTTTGTGTACATATTATAATTATATAGATCACAAATATAAAAGTATCGAACCGAATATCCACACTATACTGAACAACTATTACTTTTATGGTGTTTTCGATTGGAGAAAATCGTATTCGATAAGAACTTAATAACTTGATTAGGAAGATATTTGTGTAAAACTGACTCACGTGCAGCTAATGATACAGTCTCACTAAGCGTGGTTGAGATTTTACACTAAATACAGTTTGAATTCCCGCAATTAATCGTTCAACTGCAGTTTGACTCCTATTAATATTAGTATGTATGTTATTTTTTATTTCTATAAGTTCAAAATTTGTTCAACATACTTATGTGCAATTTATATTTGAAGTGTCTAACATATTAAATTGTTTAATAATGTAATGTCCAACTTGATTTTTTATCATTTAAGCCATGGGTGTAACCATTTCTTAAAAAAATGGTCATAAAATTATTCGACACGCAGGGAAAATAAATTCCAGCTAACTTTTTTATTTGACATGCGGGTACAAAAAGGCTTGCCATCCCTGTTCTGTGCCGTTTGATATTTTGTGACGATTATTGACGATAATACATTATAAATAAATATAATATTACAATAATAAATGACAGCATTAAATCTATTCCGTGAGTCTATGTCGTTGTACAATATTTTGTGATGAATATTGACGACAAAGAGAACACATTATAAATTGTATACATTTTGCTATAACTTATTACGTTTCCGTTTAGTAGAGGCCATACGTCGCATGGCATAGGCACATCAACAGAAGGGTCACCAATACATTGCTGAGGTATGAGACCAGTGCGCATAGAATTTTTCTCTTAACAACTATTGATATAAGGAATCATAAAATAAACATACGTAAAAATAAATAAAGAGGTTTTTATTTGACCACCGTGACGTGTAAACACATGCAAACACTCTGTATTAGTATTTATAACATCCACCTCTTTATTATTGAAAATTTCTATGAGTGGATAACGTATTTTTACAGTAGCATTTGTAACTAATAATATTTATAATACCTAATTAGTGTTCCACATCATCATAAACACTGACATAAGATTCTCATCCGATGATTTAGTAGTTGGTACTTGATATTGTTCCTCGTAATATTTTACTCCTTGAGATTGAAAATAATCTTTGAGATTTTTGATCGGCTTATTTAAAAGTATTCATTGGAAGGAAAAAAATCATAATTTGCCCTAAACTTATTATTGGCTATTAACAAATAACAATAACTCATTGCTAACCAAATTAATTAAGTTTGATACTTTTTTAAATTACAAATTGTTTATACAAAATTGTTAACACTTGCTTCTTGAAGTTCTAACTATACACACACAATTATTTTCTTTCCTATATTTTGGAAGCGTTCAAATTGTAGAAAAAACACGATAGTGCTACGGCATTACCATCAGGTGAGAACATTTAATATAAGTATTTAATACACGAGTAGAGTATTTATTATCATTATTATTAAGAAATAAAGCCGATGGCCAAAGATATTTGAAGTGGAATGCTTGGTGCGTCTACATGTGAATATGTGATGCATAATGCATTCCATCGTCAAAATTTTACATGTTTATCAACCACCAAACATAACATGCCAAATATCAGTCTCTTGCTAAATAACACTTGTTATGATGTAAATTTATTAATTTGTATCATGTAAATTTTCAATTTCCAGGAGGTACTTCACTTTGGGTTTTCTGCAAGCTCGACAAAACATACTTAATAAAAATGGGTGAATCCAAAGATTTATTGTTCTCAAAACAATTTACTATACTAAATTCCGGCAGGTGGAAACTACCTAAGTCAAAAAGTATTTTAAATTCGAATAATTGGGAGGTAAATAAACATGTATTTGATTATACTCAGTTGCTAAATTTATTACGCTGAATAATTAAAAAAAAAAAAAAAAATAATTTTCTTTTAGATTTCAGATTTTGTAACTTTAAAAAAATCATTAAACATGGTCAAAGATAAACTTAATGATTTTAACTTAGATGATTGGCATAAGAATACAAAACAAACAAATCCTGCTAATAAAGTTCTGTATAAAGTTAGACAAATTGGGCGTCCTGAGTTGTTAACTGGAGCTTGGTTAAAATTTTTCGAAATATTGAATACTAATGATGTAATACCTCAAAAATGTATTGATAGTGGTAAACTATACACTATACATTTATGCGAAGCTCCAGGAGGATTTATTTCTGCGCTCAACCATTTTATCTGTAGCAGAGATATAAATGTCTCTGTAAGTAATCTTATACGTAAAAGTATTTAATATTTTTCTTCAATTGATTATTTATTTATTTATTTATTTTTTTTAGTGGAATTGGATTGGTGTTTCATTAAATCCTTATCATGAAGGGAATGGTAATCCTGATCTAATTAATGATGATAGGTTCATGTTAAATACATTAAATCATTGGTTTTTTGGTAAGGATCAAACAGGAGATATTTTCCAAAAAAACTTTTATATAGATCTTTGCACTTATGTTAAAACTCGTTTTGGCAAAAAAGCAAATTTGGTAAAGGAATAATTAATTATTAATTTTAATGATAAATGTTGTATTTTAATTTCAATTTGTATAATATTTAGGTTACAGCTGATGGTAGTATGGATTGTCAAAATAATCCGGATGATCAAGAAAATGCTGTCACGCAGTTGCAGTTAGTAGAGACCATGGTTTCCTTAATGATACTTGAAAAAGGTATTATTAACTTTTATTATGTTTAATTTTAATTATATATTTTAATTTTTTTTATATTTTACTTTAATAGTTATTACTATTTCAGGTGGTACATTTATTCTGAAAATGTTTACCATGTTTGAATGTAATACATTATGTCGAATGTATTTGTTATGTTGTGCTTTTGGTACGGTACAAATAAAAAAACCCGTTACAAGTAAACCGGGAAATTCTGAGATTTATGTCATCTGTCGTGGATTCAAAGGATCACAATGTGTTGAACCGTTAATTCATACATTTTTCTCAATTACTAATCGAAGTAAGTCTTACTAAATATTATATTATTATTACCTATATCGGCTAAATCAATTATGTTTTATGATTTTAGAGTTATCAAATTATTGTTTGCTTCCACTTAAAGAGTTGCCTAAAGATTTTCTTTCATCCATGTATAAATGTTCAAAATATTTTAGTGAACTACAGATAGAAACTATTGAGAATAACATAAAACGATTTTTACAAAAAATCAAAAATGATATTAATTCATTATCTAAATTACAATATTGTGTAGCTAAAACATATGTCAATAGATTTCAAATAAAACCAATTGATCCTTCTCAGGAAATTGTTGGACAAAATAAACTTCAAGTAAATAAATAAACTTTAATTTATTTAGGGAATATAACAAATTACAAATTTAATAATTATTTTATTATTATCACCAAATTATTTCTTTTTCTACGGGCTACTCAGTTTGATCTACCAAAAGTATCAACCGTGAGGTCAACTATGAATTATTCATTTACTGAAAAACAACGTAGAATAGAATGTCAGGAATCAGATGAAGCAAAATTACTTCTAGACCAAGTGAATAGTTTTAATCAATTTCCATGGCAATATGATGACTCCATTTCGTGGTTTACCGCAGATGTGAGTTAAATTATGAAACTAATTTAGATTATTCAATGCTAACTGATAATTTTTTATTGTTTATAGGATGCCAAAATTGACTTATCCAATTTAAAAATGCTAATGGGTAAACCAGTTTCTGTGATTCGTAACTCAAAATTTTGTGCGGATGCCCTTATTGACTATAACAATCGAGCAAGATCATTATTTACTATCCCTGCAGAAGAATCCATTAAACGTAGAGAGTAAGTTTTTAACTTTTGACTTGATATAAATAATAGTGTACTTAATTTAGTTTTTAATTTTGATAATCTTATATATTAGTTATTTTTGTCATCGAATTCCAAGGCAAACTGACCATGGTAAATTGATTGTTTGCGATGTAACATCGATTAATACCAATGATTATACAACCAATAATAGAAAACAGCTTGAATTTCTGATTAAAGTTTTAGAATCATTAAAAAAACTTAAAGCTTCTGATAGTTTACTTTTAATTGGATATCCATTGCCTTCTCAAGTTAATGTTGGTATTTTCTATGTGCTTGTTAATATGTTCCTAAAGGTATTTATAATTTACATAACTATGATTATTTAATTCTAGTATGTTTTCTGTGTAATATTTTTAAGTTTCATGTGATTTTTAATAATATTTGTTTTAGACTGGTCTGATCAAACCTGATGAAATGGGTCATGCTTTTGTGTTTACTTCAAAAGTCGAAGACAAATATGTAGATGATTTAATATCTCTTTTGTATGATGTAAAGTAGCATATTAAGGATCCTAATATTACAGAAATCCTTGAACATCAGGGCCAATCATTACTTTCTTTTTTTCCAATCGATAAACTTATGTGTAAGTCATGATTTTTAAATAATACTAATTTCTTAATTTATTTGATTACATGATTCATTATTTTGACAGCATTTTAAATATGAATTTTTGTTTCAGTTGAACGTATTTACAAGGACATTATTACTGTTAACTGTTTGCATATTATCAATGAGGTGAAAAAAACCATTTCTTCGTATTTGCAACAAAATTAAGTTTAAATCATTGTTATTATTTTTTGTTATAAATGTTATCATTCTATATGTATTTAATATCAATGTTTGAGTAAATTCATTATTCCCTTGTTAATATTTAAAAAAATTATGTTCTTAAATTATATTTTGTATATAAGTGTATATTATACTATTACTGCCAACAATAATTTTTTATTACTTATTTTGTTAAATATAACATGTTTATATGAATTCTCAAAACCATTATGATTACCTATAGTTGACTTTAACTTTTATAATGCATTAATCAAATTTGAATGGTTTATTGTGTTTATTAATTTGGAAAGATGGATAGTTGAGATTTTTTCAATTACTTATAATTTAATTTTTATGGTTTACACATAAACCCTAATTATAAATTAGTTGGTGACCCCTGGTATAGCCCATCATCGTAGAATATAATTTTCTATGCCAAAGATGGCGAACCTATGACACGAGCACACACTTTTAGTTACACGCAGGACGCAGCTATTTAAAAAAAAATTGTTCGTCAAAATTTGTTATCAAAATATACTAGTCGTACAACTATTACTTTTAATGTTTTCGATTAGAAAATCGTATTCGATAAGAACTTAATAAGTTAATTAGGTAAAACTAACTGACGTGCAGCTAATGGAATACAGAATCACTAAACGTGAAAGCGATTTTGCAGTTTTATAAAAATATAGTTTGAATTTCCGCAATTAATCGCTCAACTGCAGTTTGACTATCATTAATATAAGTATTAATATTTATTTTTATTTTTCATAAGTCAAGAATTTGTTTAACATACTTATGTGCAATTTTTACTTGTGGTGTCTATAACATATTAAATTTTTTAATAATTGGCTAGTTTTTTATCATTCAAGCCATGGATGTAACCATTTTTTAAATTAAAAAAATATTCATCGAATTAATTGATACGCAGGGAAAATAAATTCCAGATAATATATTTATTTGACACGCGGACGCGGGTGTAAAAAGGTTCGCCATCTTTGATCTAGCGAATAAGGAATGAAGTTAAGGTACGCGCGCGTGGATGTCGAATAAGCTATTCGAACTGGATGCAGGCACGTACACAAAAAAAAAAATTCGGGGGGTTCATAAAAATTTACAATAATCAATACTACATATTATATTTTATTACTTGTATATTAAATTCATTAAAATAAATCAAAAATAGTATAAAATTAATTATAAAAATTAGGTTAGGTATTATTTAATGTAAAACTTATTATATTAAAGTACAAAATCCCACTTTCATGGTAATCTGGAAAATCTATTTGTAACTTGTTCAACACGAGTATTTATTTCATAGTTTCGGTGTATGTTAAGAAGAGTCAATCCAGTAAGTCTAACTTGTCCCATATTTTTCCTTAAATAGGTTTTGAGCCTCCGTAAAGTTGAGAACGATCTTTCAGCTGCGGCCGTTGTAACAGGTAATGTGGCTAAAATTTGTAAAAGACTGCTTATGTTTGGGAAAAAATCACTAGAAATTTCAGTCAATGTAGTCAATGTTGTGGTTGGACGGTCTTTTGCTGGTACATTTTTCCATTTAGCTACCCATATTTTGTAATATTTTGGAAATTTGTAATTTTTTGATGTTGGCCAAGAATTTTTTAAAAAATCGTATTTTTTTCCGTCATTAATAACAGTAATTGATAAAAATAATCCAATATCTAGTGAATTATTTTCATTTAATTCATTGATATTATTCGTCTCAGATTGTATTTGCGGAGTATTTAGTAAATCGTTGTCGGTTACAATACTATAAATACTTCCTGACTCATTTTCATTATTTTTAATTTTTTTTACACCAAAACTAAACAATGATGATTGACTTCTTTTCATTTTTAAATTGATTTTTTTAACTAATAATTCAATTTAAAAATTCACTATTAAATCAAAAAGTACGAAAATAATGATTAAACTGTACCGTACCGTCAATTTAGCACACAGCGTGGCGCACACAATCAAATATCAAACACAGACTAAAAACATTTTCTATCTTTCTGTACGTTATGTCTTATGTGTAGTTAGCTATAACAATATATTATTTTTATTACCTAGCAGATATAAAATAGGTAACTTAAAGTCGTAAGTTGCTGTAATCACATCGAAATCTTATCAACAATACGAATTCAAATAAACCGTCATTGTAGTTGTCGATGGTTTAAATAAATAAATTACACAAATATTATTTCGGGAGGGGGGTTGAACCCCTAAACCCCCCCCCCATGTATACGTGTCTGACTCGATGAATTATATTATTCTACGTAAAACCATCATTTTACCCCACTCGTGTGTACATAAAATATATAACGACATAAGGTAGACAACAGACGACATCATCATTAACATATTTAATTAAAAAACACAAGCACACATTCACACCCACACACCCATCCATGCGTACGCCGTACCATAGACCTAACAGGAGTATCCAATATTTGGTTTTTCTTTAATTGTTGAATTATGTATACTTATAATTAAAACTAAGTTTCAGATGAAATTGAAAATTATTTAAAAAAAATTTGGTGTATTTTTTTTTGTCAGTCATTGAGTTTAAAAATTGAAATTTATCCATTTCAGTTCTTCTCTACTGGTTTATGTTTTATATAGTTAGAAGTCTGTAACTTTAAATATATAATCTAAACATGTTTTTTAGTATACCTTCATTGGCCGATTATTTTTATGAATTTTTTTTTTTTAATGATTAGATTTCAAATTTATCTTTTGGACGAAAATTGTTCATGAATATTTTTTTTTAGTTATCAAATTACGAAAAAATACTCAATAACAGTATACAGTATTTCTTTTTTTTAATCGGTATCAATTTTGAGATCGATAATATTTTAATTAATGGGTGATTATAGGACAATTGGGTTATTATAACCATAGGATGACCGATAAAAAAGAATATCAAACAAGTAATACATAACGTGATCATAGATAAAATAGGAAAATTAATATAAACCATTTCATTATTATCTATAAATATAGAGTAATACACCGTGATCATAATTTTTTAAGTTCCAATTTTTTTGCTAATATTATAAATAAAGTGCGGGACATTATATTAATCGCCATAATATAGGTATGATAAATAATAAAAATACATAATATGAAAAATGGTAATTTTTGCTGTAAAATGAATATTATTTAAGGGACTTGGTCATTATTTTTAGGTGCATTTTTCAATGGTTTTTTGAAACGTTTGAAAACTTTCGGCCAGGGACTTAATTAATAATAATAAATTAATAACAAACGCAAGATGTTTTCAGGTGATAGAAAGAAGACACATATTTTTTATCATCATTTCAGCATTGTGGTTTCGAACCTTCGAACACATCTATTGGACGAAACGTACGACGGCGGCGGTGAAAACGTTGCCGACTAGAAGATGACTCATAGATGGCGCGCGACGGCGTACCGTCGGCGAATGCCTGCTATAATGATGCCTCACGGCGACCGAGGGTGGGAGTAGACATTTCTCTTGGCGCATGCGCATACAGTTGTTGCGTAAATATTCAAACGACCGTTATCATGCCATTCATGTCGTCTTATCTGACCGTCCACGGAATTCGTTTACACAACAAACATTGAAGTTTATTTATTAATTTCAAAGCCGCGCGAACAAACGAATTGCGAAAACACTTGCACGTGCATTCAGTTTCGTCAAGTTTAGATTTTTCATCCGCCATATCCGGCCTTCAATAACTTTTCTATGGTCACACCGTTCTATTCTACATAAAGTGCATTCACCCGGTAAGTGATTCCTAAACAACATTTAAAATGATTTATCGCAACAACTGCAAAGAAAACGTCTCCTACGGGCTGCTCATGTGTTCAAATTGTTTCGTTGCCATGCGCAGTCCGTGTGGTGCGAACGTTTCTCATTCCGTTCCACCGCATTATTACCTGTACAGTTGTCGAACAAGTAAGCCGTACCACTATACTGGATAAAGCTCCACACCAGACGATTACAATAAATATATAAAAATTCCAGTGTGGTATTTTTTAAAACAAACATTCATGTGCAAACAAATATTGCAAACACCATTTACTTGATAAATCAAGTGCCGATTGCATTTCAATCCGGTGGTTTGGTTAATAAATTACAGGTATCTGTTGACATTTTTTTGTTGGTGATGATGATTGGTTGTAATTTATTGGTTGATCAATATGACATCGCATATCAGCGAATTACCATATACAGTATCAAACTACATCTACTTTATATTACATTTGTTTTTTTCCATTTATGTTCAGCGTTTTAATATTAGTGTTTGACTATCATCACTTAATCAGAACAAAAGATATTAACATTCTTGGTTAGTGTGATTAGAGCAGTAAATTAGTGAACTACCTTTTTTACAGACATTTTTACATAATCAACACTATTTCACTATTTATTGTTGAATTTCTGCTGTCAAATTTTAGAACGATTCAGAAATGTAATACTCATTGATTAAATGAAACAAATGTTTTCTTTTCTAAATTAAGTCTATGTTAAAATGCCAAATAGCTCCTCATTTACCATGTACCATGTATATAAAAATCAAGTTTTAAATTGATAACTAATGTTTTTCCAGGTTACATTATGACAACATATTTTGATATTGGCGTTGATAGTCTAATCTTGGACTACAAATTATCATATCAAAATGCATATGAAAATGTTACTGGTCAACTAAAACAACTATGTAATAACAACATTAATCTTTATGCACAAAAAATAGACGAAAACCACAAAATATCAAGTACTTATTCATATTTTGATATTTTTTTATAATTATTATATTATATACCTACTAACATTTTTGTAACCATTTTACTAAATTTACATTTACATTTTTAGATCTACTTTCTGATGTTAACAATAAAATTAATGAGGGCCGTAATAAAATTAAATGTATGACTGAAAAAATCAACAGTGAACAAGAAAAATTACAATCTGAATATAATCGCTTTGAATGTATTAATCAGGAGTGTAAACTTTTGGAAGCTGAAGAGGATAAATTAAAAAATATGATTGATAAATCTAAAGATCAACTAACTAAAGTATACAAAGGTATGATTTATTAAAATGCAAGTAGATATACTTGGATTCATTTGTCACATAATTCAATTTTGTTTTTAGAAAAAAAAGGACAAATGAAAAAGCTTAAAAAAGAAATTAATTCGTTTAAATGTGGTGTGAACATGTATGAAAAGTTTTTACATTTGAGTATGAATATTGACAATAGAGAAGCAAATTCAATAATTAAAATTAATATGAAAAACTCAACTAATCTACAAGATTATGATGTAATTCTTGAGGAGAATGATAACGATCTTAAACGTAAGTATTATCATTGATTATATATAGTATTTATAATCAATGTTATTACCCTATGATTTGTTTTTATAAATATATTATAAAATACACACTAGACATTTATGCATAATATAATATACAATTAGGAAGAAATAATTTATCAGTTAATTTATATTTTATCAATACTTCCCAATTTTTTGTATAAAAAATAATTTAAATTCATTTTCTTGATAGTCTTTGTACATAATATTATAGAAAAATACTCCACGCAAAAACTTTTATTTTAGATTCTAAATGATGTGAGTAATGATATTTATATATTATATATTAGTAGACAATACTTTGTAATTATTTTAAAATTGTTAACTATTTCATTTTTAAAAAAAATATGTAAATATTTATTCAACACGTCCTATGACCTATTGATAATGATTTGTATACATACCAGCTTAGTATGCTAATCCACATCACCACTTGTCATCGGTGAAATAAAATATATTCATCAACAAAAACATAAATCATTGTTTTACTAATTATGCTCTATCAGTAGAACATAATATTGTCTACTAAAGCTCCTGTTAAGTACTTAAAAAATTAAACAATGTCAAAAGAATGTTGTGTATTCAATATTGATATTTAATGAATATATTTGAACTGCTTTTGAATTATTTTATTATATATATAATAGTGATTTTAACTATGTTGTGTTCAACTCTGTGTATTTAATTTCTAATTATTTTATACATTTTTTATTACATCTAATTATTTTTATTTGTTTGCAGTTATAGATATCATTCCACACAACCAATCTGTTAAGAAAGCAGCAACATTGTATAGCCAGAACAAAGATATACAAGGCTTATTAGCTTACTTGTATGAAACTGAAGAATAAGAATGTCTACGTATTTGTAAATCCACCTCTGTATTACATAATATTAATGATGTATTTTAACTAACCAAGAACTAATAAATATAACAAATGTTTGTAAATATAAAATATTGATTTTTAGATTTTTGTACAAAGCTTATTTTATGAACTATAATTAAATAAAGGCATATATAACTTTTATACTTGCGTAATATTTGAATATTTTATTATAACACATAGTTATCCCATTGTGTAAGCCATCAACAAATAATTTAAACCAACAATAGTCTTACTGAATAATATCAGACCTATGTATCTCTTTTATTAAAATATTTTATTTTTATTTAATTGTGTAACAACTATGTATGTCAGTGTAGTTATTAAAAATGTCTCGAACCGTTAACGTTATTGTTGAACATGTAAGTGAATTTAAGCATTAAAAATGCCTAAAATAAATCTTGAATTGTAATTTCTTATAATTTTTGACTTTGGTGCTTGTTAGTAAATTTATTTATAAGCTCAATTGTTTTACACTAATAATGATTTAATATATTTAATTATTTTGTTTATATTTATTATTTAATTTTTGAACAAAACATTCTTGAACAATTATTGTACTGCTCACGTTAACAATGATGGAATCATTTTAAGTTCTAGACACTATTTAGTGAATTAATTTAATTCCATTAGACTTTTTCAATTATATAATAAATAATATACCTTATTTTCATATGGTTATCAGTATTTTTTAACTTTTGTTAAATTGTATTAAATTAAAATTAACAAAAATTATCATAACTTATTTTACCCATTAGTGTTAGATTTTCAATTTCTTGGAACTAAACGTTTTAATATTACAAATAATATTTGCATGAAGTTTCAAAAATTAATACCTAATTCTATTCTGAATGCAAACGTTTAACAAAATTTGTATCCATTTCTTCTACATTCTTCCATATTGTTTTGTAGACTAAAATTGTAAATAGTAACTAGTCTTGTGTACCCATTACATACAAATTACATTTACACAGAATAGGCACTTACTAGACACTTTCACGCTACATTGAAAAATAGAGACTTGGTTTAATTTTCACACAGACTTAAAATTGTAACTATTTATATTGCATCCACCAAATGTAAATGCTTTTTTAGACCATTGATAGTTTCTTTACATTTAATTTATTAAATTCAATCAAATGTTGTTTAGCTTTTTTTTCTATAATTAGATGCCACCTTATTTGTTGCTGTTGACAAATGGCAGTATGATATATGACATTTCAGGATACGTAGGTGACATTTGGAAAATCATGGAAAAGCGTATGGACGTTAGGTAAGTATATTTATTATTATTATTATTATTACATTTCTGTATTCCAATATCCCAAATTATGATTAATATAGATATATTAATACTTAATAGATTAAAAAAAAAAAAATTGTACATTGCATAGGTACTTTATGGTGTACTTCATTATTTACTGGTCAGAGGTGATTTATTACTTCCATCCTGTGTAGTGTTGTGGATTAAAATTCCACTGACCGGTTTCTGCTCATTGCCGATTATAATAACTTTTGGCGAAACGTCTACAGCATGCCGACCACTTTCCCAGTTTTTTTCCTGGGTCTGTTCCACATGAAGCCCTTGGTCATCGGTTTTGACTTCTTTCACAGCGATTATCTCTGCATGTGTAGCTAAATGTTTTAATGGCCATTCGACCTTAAAGCATACTTAATATATGATTAACACTAGACTATGTACATTATTGAAGATAGGAAAAAGTGTTTGTAAGTGATCTAAAATAAAAAAAGTTAAAAATAAGAATACACGTTCCTTACTTCATGCTGTGTATTTATGATGTCCGTTGGTGGCGGAGGGCTTGGTGGTGTATCCGGAAACATACTCTAAATTCAAAAGCAACATACGTTTTAAAGAACATCAAAAGTATAGGTTAGTACCTACACTATACGAGCAGTCTCATAAAATCTATTGTGAAAATGTATACATTAAGAGTATCCAACCATAGGCGGATATGGGGGGATTAGCCCCCAAAATCGATTCTTTATCTGAAATATTATTTGTTGTTTTTATAATTATCATTTTACATTGGATTATTATAGCCCCTCTAAAAATATAACCAATTGTCCGGCTATGTATCCAAAATCCAACAAATAAATACGTTTATTTTGTATTGCAAAAATAAAACCCTTTTTCCATTTTTTTTAAATTTTTTTTTTATTAATATCCGATAGTAACATCAGATAACATAGATAGTATAACATCAGATAGTATTATGTCATAATTTATAGCCTATTTCTAAGTAAATGTGTTAATTATTTAATTTTTCATTTATAAATCATAAACGACTTGTGGCAGTAAAGAATTCCCAAGACAGATTATTGCCGACCATCGTGTCGTCCTGGTAGATCCCTAGCTTAAGGTTTCTAGAAAAATTGGTTTGTCCCACTGTTTGGATACACAATTTGTAATTGGACGTTGTTCGAGTCACGTTTATGGTGCTGAAAAGGTGAACTGGATTGAAAGAGTATATTATCAAATGATCGAGCATCTTGTACAACAGTGAGGTGGCCAACATCAATAATTGTTCGCGAGCCACACGGATAAATAATACAATATTATACCAAGAGGCAAGATGGTGTTGTTTATAGTTTATCGTTGTAACAATTCGATTTAAATATTTAAAGATAGCTTATATAGCCGATGAACATAATGTATCAAATTGCATACTAGTTCGGTATATTTTGTTTTGATATTGTAGTACATACGACATACCGAAGAAATTAAAATTCATAATACTAATAATAATATGGGTTGTGACGAATTTTAATTGTAGTTTATTAGTCAAGTAGGTATTATAAACAAAGGAATGAAACAAATTGTAATTTATTCAACATAAAAATTATTTTTAATTGTTATTAACAAAAATCTTAATTTTTAAAAATTACATTACCTAAGTGGCCGCGTCCATTTTGTATACAGTCGGCTACCCGTTTTTTCATACTGTCCACACCATCATGTTCTCCTGATTTGACTCCACCTGATTTCTTTTTGTGGGGTTATTTGAAATCTAAAGTATTCACTAATAAGCCAGATACACTGTTAGAGTTAAAAGAAAACATTAGACGTGAAATTACCTATATAGCAATCGTTGTGCATATCCTACAATGAATTATGGACAGTATGTGAAAAAACGTGTAGCCGACTGTATTCAAAATGGAGGCGGCCACTAAAGTAATGTAATTTTTAAAAGTTAAGATTTCGGTAAATAACAATTAGAAATAACCTTTATGTTGAAATTCGTTCCATTACTTTGTTTATAATACTTGACTAATAAACTACAATTAAGATTCGTCAAAACCCACTGCCCCAACCTGTACCTATAATATATGGGCAAATAAATATAAGTACGTTGGTGAAAATAATAATCCGCAACAGACGCGAGCGATGTAACTACGAACTACAGGGTCCTATGCAACATGGTGTATATGGTAACGACATTATATTACCAACATTATACACTGTGGTCGACTTACTCCGAACACTAGATCTCCGACGAGCGACATGCACAAGAGGACGAACATCCACCGGCCACCCATCATCGAGTGCAAAACGCAGGATTTCCGACGAGGGTGTACACACCACACTATGCGGTCAACCGACGGGGTAGGGGGGAGGGGGGGGGGTTTGGGCGACCGCGGTCGAACAATATTATTAAATAATATTATATTATTTACACGGTGGTGCACTGCAAGAACGCGCGACGGGACTTGCCGTTATGGCTGTGCGGTCTCGATGATTTGTTGAAAATCGACGATTTGTTGGGCCCGGTATATTGTCGCGTCGACGGTCGAACGTAGTCGATGAAACGCGTTGGCGAAACGATAACGCTATAATAACGCGGTGTCATCGGGGGGAAGGAAAAAAAAAAACCCGAAACAATGAACCAGACGCACACGGAATTAAGGTGGGCACAACAGCGTGTATTACAACAGTGTGTACCACTATGGTCTATTGTAGCGCGTGCAAACGATGATGATGATAATTACCCGTGCATAATATGGCCCGCAGTACACGTCCAACGGTAATTATATTGTGTGCACGCGTGTGTTTGCGAATGAATTTTAAACCGCGCTAAGCACCGACGCGACACGTCTATATACGTAATATATTATATTATAATAGAGGTGTTTACCATTTTTTGTCATTTTTTTTTTCTTCTTTTTTTTTTTGACGAGCCCGCGATAAATCGATGTCAATAACAAACATACACACATAATGTATATCATATTGTTATATGCATTATGTTTGTGTATCGCGCGGCGGCACCTATATGTACAACATAATAATAATTCATAATATCTGTACGTATATGTAATATTATATCCTTATTTTAATTTATTATTATACACTTATTCATAGGTACCTCTGTGTAGGTACGTCGTCCGTCCGTCTCCGGTTACGAACACTGCTGTGATATGTATTCCATTCGCTGTGACAACTGGTTCACTATATTTTATTATTATTTTATCGAAATGCTGCGATCGTTCGTTTGCAAGTTAAAAAACAACAGTCGTCATACGTTGTACACGGCGTGGCATATGGAATTATATTATTCAATTATATTATTCAATACCAAATAAGATGTCGAGTGTAGGTAACGCGCACGCTATATCGACAATATATTGTAAAAATCGTAATATTTATGGATTACCTAATTGATCTAATAAACACTAAAAAAAAACCAATTTGAAATCGCGTTGAAATCTCTACGACCCTGAGAAAGATATATAATGGACGTTTCGAAAACATTTTTGAAAATTAACAATATTGAACATTGAAGTAATAATATTTTTCTAGACAAAAAAAAAAAAATGATATACACAGGTGAAACTACGGGTCAGGCCAGTCAGGCCATGGCCTAACCTAATACTGACTAAAAATATGTATATATTATATATTTTAATAATTATTTAGGTATTATAAATAATATATTTATACATGTAAACGTATACATTTGTACGTTTTATATAATACTCAGACCCGTATTTAAAAATTTGGCACCTCCGGGCATATAATTTATGCCCCCCCCCAAAAAAAAAAATAATAATAATATAACACTTATTATTTTGTCCATAATCGAGATTCTTTAATATTAAAATATAACTTAATTGTAAATGAAAATCGTTTAATACTTTTTTTAATTAACAAATTATAATATCATAAAAATATAATTTTAATAGAAATATTTTTTATATTTTTCATTTGGCCTAACCAAATAAGTGTCTAGTTTCGCCTATGATGATGTATATACAATAGTTTCCGATGTTAATTATTGTATTTTCACAGTGTCGCATTTTTATTAAAAATCAAATAGTTTTTGATCAAGTTTGATTTCGTGTTCTTTTTCAATCACTTATATAATTATTGTTATAACTAATAAATTGGAAATATATACAAAAAATATAAGTATGTTTAATTTTAACACCATGTATTACCTTATACAACAGTAGCGTATACACGATTTTTTTTCGGAAGGGGTAAGTTGTGCATGGAATAATTTTCTAAGGAGGGGAATTTTGTATAATTCTATGCAGAAGCCAGAAATATGGTAAAAAGTCAAGTAATATATAAGTACTAAATATTTAAATATATATTAAATAACATAGGTATTATAATCTATAAACTTTTAAATTTGTAAATTCAATACCCATTTTCGAATAATTCATATTATCATGACAAAATATATAGACTATCTAATCTATTTTGTCATGCATATTATATCGTAACAGCCATGACTCCTGGTATGCTTTAAAATGTTAAACTTAATTAAAAGTAATTTAATAAAGAAAAACATTTCAGGGAAAGGAGTTGTGACCCCTTAACCCACTCTGTGTGTGCCACTGTTATACAGTCAATACTCTTTTTCCAATAATTATTTTTCACTTGACTTTTGTTTTGTCAACCTAAAAATCGTTCGGGTTGAACGAATGATTATATCTATTACCACCCATTATGGGTATATACATTACGTGTATATATAATAAATAATGATGTGCTTATGTGTTGCACCACAGAAGCACATACGTGAAAGGTGACTTCACCGTGGGAAAAGCCATGTTGACGCAGAAAACTGGTGATTTCTTGTTGGTGCCGATTGTGGTGACCACTTCGGACGTCCAGGAGTTCGACTTTTCCATTCCCATCTTCAAGTCATGGTGAGTGGACTTGCACGCTTCAATGTCCAATGTATATTGTATATACATGTCAACAATTTAACACACACCGCGCACACGCCCACACGTGTTGGCAAGTTAAGAACAAATTATTCTATCGTTACACGAGCTTACCGATACGTTTGCATACACTTAGATATAAAAAAATTGAAATATACAAATTAATGATGCCAAGGCGTATTTCCAATTTTACCAAAGGACCATTTTATAGTTTTTTCTTACCAAATGGCATACATGACATAAATTAAAAGAAAAACTTTAGCTCTAGTTATAAAAAGGATAAAAAGACCTGCACCAAATGTTTTGCTAGTCCTTTCTAAGTGTGATAATACATTTTATCTGAATATAAAATAAAATGCTTGAAATCTTAGTTACTCTTCTAATATAGACTGCGACAGCAGAATGAACCTTTTCTAGTTTACGTTTCATAAAAACATACTTGAGATAAACTACCAGTGAAAACCGACTGACATGATTAGGTCTCTTCTATCAATCCATGATGACATATCAATAAACCCAGATAGAGTAGTTTGAAAATTTGCTTCGTATTCAAACAAGATGAACTTCATATAATTATATTTTTTTTATACAATATACATAATAGTATAAGCTACAAAGTTATAACTTTATATAAGGTTTGTTCTTAAAATGAGTTTTAAATACTTTACATTGACAGTAATATATAAAAAAAAAACTATTCTACAGGTTATACCTACTTATATTAATGATTTAGCTGTAAATTTTATACTAACGTTAAAAAATTAAACCTCTTCCCTCCAAAAACTTAATCTTGAACCTGCTCCTGGACCAGTCTTGTAATTATTTAATTATATTATATATTGTACAAATGAATACAGGTTACATGTTATATTATTGTTTGTTATTTATAAAAAAATTATTAAAAAATATTGTTCAGATATTACATCATTTCGGTGTTCATATATCACTTTTGGTTTGTTAAAATTGTAGGGTAAAAATTATTTACCTAACTATACTTGGTATTATGGTATAAAATGTGTTTATAGATGTTTGAGCTTTTATAAAATACCGTCAACCGTGGATGATTTTAAATTGACATGTTTTTGACAGTATAATTACTGGTGCGGCAGTGAAATGTGTGTTTGCGTGAGGTCGTCATGATCGAAACATATTGTAATCATATTGTATTATTTTAGAGATGGTTTAAAAAATAAACCTATCAATAGCCCGTGGATCGCAGTAAAATTCGTTTGAAAAATAACACCAGGAAATATTTTTGACTCGAAAATATTTTTGACAGAACTACCATAAAATGACGTATATGTTTAATAACATAATCCAACACGCGGTTACACGGTCACAACGAAATCGAAGGACCGAACGTTTAACTTTTAGTTTGGTCACCTGCCGATCTCGTCCATGTATATGTTACGGGCAATGTGGAATACCGGGCGATATGTACATCGCCCGGTCAATGTAGTCCTTCCCAGGCAATTTCAAAATTAATGAAGAAATATAACGTAATGACAGTAGGTACAAGGAGAAGAAAAATTAATTATGCCAATAATTGCAGAATTTTTTTATAAAAAATATATTATATATTAAAAATAAAAAAAACTGTGATTATAATAAAACTATAATTTGTAATTTATAATAATTATAATAATTATAATATTCCATATTAATTAAAAAATAATATTAGTTGGGGTTAAAAAAAAAATTGTGGTCCACATTGCCGGTAACATATACAATATATTATTATGCACCCGCGGAATCGTTACTCAAAAAAGCTGTCGTCCGCCACCGCGCGCACAATATTATTATAAAATTGCGTGCACTGCACTAGTTTTGCAATAATTATGATCATGCACAATGCACTTGTCACCGGTCTGTATTGTTGTTGTTACGCAGGTACGAGTTGTACTCCAAGTATACCGCCAACCGGGCCACTTCGATGTCGTACTTGGTCACCTGGAGCCCGGAAGTATGGATAGCGTTCGTGTTGACCATGTTCCTGATCGTCGTGTGCATGTGGCTGGTCGCAAAAGTCAGGTATGTGCCAAGGTCGAGCGCTACAAATTGTAAACACATAAATTACGCATATTATTATACGCCCGAGAGAAGGCAGTTAGAAGGGAGTTGGTTAATTGGGTTCCGGAAAAATAAAGGTAGTAGGTAAGTTGGGTCCCGGCAATAGAATGGTAATAGGTAAGCTGGGTCCCGGGGAAAAAAGGTAGTAGGTTAAGTCCAAGGTAAATATTTTTTTTTTTTAAATATCTAATGATTTTTATTAGAAGTCAATTTTAATATTATTGTGTTTTTTATTACATTTTCGGTAAAAACTTAAAAGTTACGAATCTAACAATCTAGTAACTTAAAATTAACTAACCTAAATTAGTAAGTTTTACAGCAGATCCATATCTGTACTTCATTATTTAATATTTTGTGAAACCTAAACTTATGGCCATTTTTTTCAATCACAGTTTGATTTTTTTCGTTAGTCATTACTTCCATGTTCAAAAATTTAAGAAAAACACAAAAATTATTAAACATGAAAGTTATAAATCGACGTACAGCACGCAATGCACGCTACTAAAAATATAGTGAAAATGCTCAGATTTCATATACTTATGTGTCTGTGTGTAACCATAAGAACCATCATCAAAATTGGTGTTAACTGATAACTGACACACAATATAATATACGAAGTTATTTGACCACAATGGATATGATCATCGATAAAAACAGTGTGAATTGTAATTTGTAAAGCGACTATGGCGAGGTAATATAGTTAGTTGGGTCTCGATTTACTTACTACCTTTTTTTCTCCGGGATCCAACTTATCTAATATCTATTTTTTCTGGAACTCAATTTACCGCATTCAAAATGTACACAAAATATCGCGGACCCAATTTACCTAGCCTCCTATAGAATACACTAGAGCAGTGGTTCCCAACCCATGGGCCCCGGGTATTGTAGAGTAAGACCGTGTGAACCATCACGGCTAACGTCTGTATTTCTGGGTTAAAATGGTACTACCAATATTGTTATATATTTTTATCGTACAATAAGATTTTTAGTTATAATAATATTTAAACATTAATAACCACACAATTAACGCTATCGAACGATTTTGTTGAATGTAGTTTGATCGCTTATGTATAGTTCGTACGTACACGTTTATTATTGATATTTATTATTTGTTATTCTTATTGTAGTTTATACTTTAATGGATTTTCGACAGTATATTTATTCTGTGCGAGCGAGCTTTTTCCATTAAACATTTTTTTTAAATAAATATAGAAATAAACCGTATGCGGAGAGTGATTTAAAACTGAAACTATCCTGTTTCAATCCAGATATTGATTATTTTGTAGGGGACAAGCAGTGTCAAAAATCTCATTCATTTGTTTAAGTAGTGATTAATTACTAATTAGGAATAAAAAAGTTCTTTTTTCTTAAAAAGCAATTGATTTTTAATTATTTTTGTAATAAATTAATAACTGACTTATGTGAATATTATATATAGCTATTAGAGCCTCAAAAATTTTATTTCATAATTGGTGGTCCGCACAACTAAGAAGGTTGGGAATCGCTGCACTAGAGCGTGTTTAAAGATGTTTTTTTATATTTCGCTTCTTATATTCTAAAGATGCCCCGTATGACTGTTTCCCGGCGCTCAGCGTATTGAAATCAACTTTACTGAGTGATAGAAGAACAGTTGAAAATCTATCGTTCCTACACAAACTCCTGTACGGTTCTATATATAGATGTCCCAAACTCTCCTCTCCTGCAGTATCGACTTTAGAATGGCAAAGCGTTCCCTTCGTTTCTGTACTCCTTTCTCAGTGCCGAATTATTGTTCCACAAACCCTATGATCGTAATAACCGCTATCCGTCGTACGATGCGCATGGCTAATGAACAATCACATTTTATTTTGTATCCATAAGTACTCTGTTTTACGATTAAAAATTAAATGTATATTTTATACGTAATATCATTGATTATAAATACTAGTATTTATAATCAATGGTAATATGTTATGTAACTGGGCTCTGTCCGTATAGTGTTTGATATAAACAAATAAATAAATAATTATTTGTTACTATTGTTATTATATGACATCAAAAGAGAGATTTTAACGTGTAGGTACGCGGCATGCGTGTATACATTATTATTTATGTATAAAAGCTTTTGTGCGCGACGCAGCGGGTTCGTTTAATATTCGTATTGTATACGTTGCTATTGGCCCCTATTGATGTGCTGCGATTCCTGCAAATTGCTACCACCCAACGTACATATGTATACAATTACTGTCGGAATTCTCGGCAAGTTATGATATAATAAGTACATGTATATAGGTACCTGCTGCAATATTGCCTTTTTACCCACTTACTTTGATAACACGTTTCTTAATATACCTACCGCAATAGCCTCAACATGCACGGACGTTCGATTCGTATATAACGAAAATAATATATAAAATATCTGTCAATCCGTCTGCCTTGACACGTCGTCATGACACGCCTATTGCAGACATTCGTTCATTTATAGGTTTTCGGATTATATCTGTTGTAGGTATAACTAAACCAACGGATTCGATAACTTTGGAAATGTTATTCAAATCAAAAATTAAATTTAACTCATTGTCGAAATAAGCCACGTAAAACGGCATAATATGTGATATATATTCTGGTATACCGGTATAATACAATATTTTGAGCACAAATTTACAATATTTTATTAATTAATTTTTTTTTTAATAAAATCAAAATAATAAATTTATGATAAATCTGTTGTTGTAACTCCATTTTTTAAGTATTACTTAGTTCCGTTCCGTAACTTTACATCTCGATGCGTCTTGTGGATAAAGTTTTAAATTGGACATTCGTTCTACACACGCGATGTAGTTAAATAAACGTTGATCCCATACCGTTACATACACCTTTCATAAAAACTTTATAAATTCTACTTCACTATAATAAACCGTTTGTTGGTTTGTGATCAAATGTTTAACTCAAACAACTAGTACCTAGTGAAGAAACTTCATAATTCTTAATATTATTAGGACCAAAACGATTCTTTAAAAATAAAATGTAAATATGAAATGTATATTAGGTATATTATAATAATTATATAGTGAAATATCACGAAAAATTGAAGAAAATATTATTTTACTATTCGTCTTTATAGATATAAGATATACTTATGAAAAATAATCTTGGATTCATGTAAAATTATTGATTATGAACACCTAAATTTACTAATACTTATTAGATACAGAGATGTTTAAAAGCGATCAAATTAAAAACGATGCTAAACCCATCTCTCAATGGTATTAGCACCACAGCATTGTACAATCTTAAATAGTTATTCCAAATACCTATATGTATATCTAGTCGCATTGCAATAACTTTAAATAAATAAATTTCTCTAGAGCCTATCAAATAAGTTAAAATTTATTTGTTAATTTTCTCTCCATTCAGATTCGATTTATCGTGACTAACGACTGAATATTAATATATGAAAACAAAAGGTAGTTTTTAATTGTGTTGTATACGAAAAACTAAATTTTACTGTGGACCGCTCAACACGCACTTAAAGTTTTTTCAAAAGTTTTATCGGGACATGTCCCTTATTGCTGAATGGTGTGGTACTTACATAAAAGTAAATAAACCAACCGCGCGTACACATATAATCGTATTCTCGTCGAATTGATCATTCGTTTTAAAAGCGGCATCGTCCACGATTCTAAGACAAATTTATTCAAGTTCGTATATGCAAATGTAACCTTTGCAACGCTTATATACATCGCAGGGCCTCAAACAGAGACGCATACAAAGTGGGGTAAAATCAATAGTGTGTACACATATACACGTACCTACTGTACGTATACGTTTTGTGTATGCAAGCGCCAACACCGCGCGCGCGCACGCGTGTGTGTGTCTGTGTGTGTTTCTGTGTGTGTGTAACGGAATGTTTTTCACCCCTCTATGAAGACCGCGAGCTTTGTACCAGGGTCTTATAGGTTCCAATTCCAAGCTCGAGCTTTTCCATTGATCCCGTTCCCGCACTTGACCGTCTAACCGTCTACTGTATTTTTTTAAATCCTTCTTTCTTCCTAAGAGAAACAATTGATTACATATTGTGTTCATAAATGTACCTAAGAAATTAAATATAAAATATTTCTATTATTTATAATATCCATAAGACAAATGTTTGGAGTGCTTCGTCGACTTATACTATTACAGTGGCCTTATTTTGATACGCTCCAGTGAATTACGTTCAAATCATTAACGTTCGTAATTATAGGATACAATATCCAGTCATTGTATCCAAAAAACTGTTCTGATTTTTGGGCTTAAGTTGGTATAGTCAATTATTAATACCCTCTAAGTAAATAATAGTAACTATAAAAAATGAAGAAATGAATCAGAATTTAGAATGGGATTTTTTTTTTACAATGATTAAAATGTTCAATGTTAGAAAAAATCTTCTTTTGAGTGGAGAGGGAGGTCCGTGACCATAATTTTAATATTGTATTAAAGGGATCTATGACGGTCTACAAAAGATTACAAATGAACCACATGGTGTCATTGTCATATAATATTTATATGTACTGATAATATCTTATTTTATTTACAGTACTTGAAACGCACAGATAGACCATGCAGCCAATAAATTGTTGTAACATAATAATTGTATCCAAACAATATTAAAATACATAATTATTTTATACAAACAATGAAACAAATTTTAACAAAAACTACATTCAAATGTTTTGAAAACAAATCGTTTTACCTATAATATACATACTAAATGATGACACAATTCAAAGTCCATATATTTTTTGAACATTTTTTTATTAAATATTCTAGTAAAATAGCAACAAATAATGCAAATTTTCAATTCATAAAACGACCTTATTGGTTTTTCTAGTAAAAAAAAAAAATCTAAAAGGTTTTCTTGAAGAATTTGCTACGAATTGATTTCTAATTATTTTCTAATTATTAGAATTCCATGAAAAATTGGAAAATGGCCATTAAATTACACTCGTTGTTATACTGTACCTCTCGTTTTCGCGATAACTTGCATAATATATATAGTTCACATACGTGTGTAAGCTGCGTGGTATGACAGCTCAATGCTCATTGACATATGCTTGAAATTCAATAATGCTCTTTTCCTTCAAATTGGTCGTAGGGCAGTGTTGCAGAAAATACGCTCGATGCATTTCAATGTTCGTCACTGAATATTGCGAGGGTTCCTTGTGGGAAATTTACGTATATTATATATTTACCAATTCGATTCCCGACGTTGAATTATTAATAAAAGTGTTTGTTTTTTCTTAGACATTTTTCCAATATGTCGACTGGTGACACGGTGCTGGTGCACGAAGCGAATGAATCTTTCAACCTGACATCTTATTTCTTCATCGTATGGGGATCAATATGCAGCCAAGGTACTATTGATAATTTTACCTCCAAACCAATCAAAAATATAATCCTTTCTTCTATTTACGATATAATTACTAAAAATATATGAACTTGTGTAATAACATACGTACACGTGTATACGCATATTGTATTACACGTGTTAGGTGTTAAATAATTGTTATTATTAAAAATATAAGGTTTATACATAGACCTTAAGATGTTATAAATTACTAATTTATTCGGTGTACAGTGTCGTATCCTATTGGTTGGATATACTACGTTTTGACCTAAATATAATAGCTCTATAGCTCTAAAAGTCTAAAATGATATATTTATGACATTCGTAAATATCATTTTACTTCATAGGCAACCCAAATATATTTTACTACATTTATATAGGATATTCATGATAACATTTTAGGCCTTTAATACACAATACCATCCATACAAGGAACAAAAAATATGAACATTTCCAATAGAACGGTTTGGATTGTTGCCTTTCAATTTATTATCCTTTGCCATAAAATTGAAATAGTGACCATTAAAATGTTATTTTCAAACAACAAAAATTGTTGTGTAGATATCGACATCTCATGTAGCATCTAAGGATGTTGTATATTATTTTATTTTTTTGCGATTGCTTTAAGTTATGTAAACGTATTAAGTTGCATATTTGATTGAAACCCAATTAAATAGGTAGCTCAAATACCCATTATACAATAAATATAACTTTTTTTGTCACTTTATAGTTTTGTACCATACATAGTGAAATCAAAACTAATGCTGCTACAGACATAATTTACACAATATATTTACATCGACAACGTCGCATTCAATTCATTCGTTAAAGAATTATTAACTAGCCATACGTCTAGTCTATATTATTTGATGTAGTGATGTAATTGGAAATGTCGCTGGTTAAAACGTACATTTTGCTATTACAAGTTGTATATTTTTCGGAGTTTTATACCAATCTTGATTCTAAACAGTGGAAATTCTTTCACAAATATGAGTAATCCTCTTACGGTTAATTCTGATCTGTATATTATGTATTTATATAAAACGACATTATAAAAAAAATTTAAACAATAAATGTTCCATCAACGCAATCGTCTTCTGCTTAGTTTGATTTTTTGACGAAACAATACGTGTGCGAGAGATGAGTATTACATAGTAGCTATTATATTTTCGTGGTCGCACCCGTAAGCTCAAGGTTTAGTGCTTTAGTCGGGAAAGAAGAGCTATCATGATATCATGATAATACAAGTAAGAACACCTAACATCCATCGTATCATCATTCATCAATACTTATTGTTTGATCGTTTTACAAATTGAAAACAATTTATCATTATACTGACAACAATAAATTCGTGAAAGATTACTTGTAACATTTGTATTTACATTGGAACGTGCCGGTGGTTAATTTGAGAAAGTAAAAACAATGTTGAAGTGCTTAAATAATATTCAATACAGAGTAATGAATACTGGTGCCGGTATAATGATAGTTTATTAACACTTTTAAGTAAACCAACATCAACAATTAAGTACCACAAACTGTAGATAACATTGTCATTGTGACAATGACAGGTAGAGCTTCCTTACTGAACGTTTGTTTTGGGTCTTGACTAGTGGGCACTTATAACATACCCTGCTGAATCACTTACTTGTTGGTCTGCCACTGGCTCTTTCGGTTTTACCGCTTTCCTGTTGATTGTGGGATCATGGGATGCTTTTGTCGTTTGCTAAGTTTGCGGTTTCACATATCGCATATAGGATTTCGTATATTCGGTGTATTATATTGAATGATATTTAAGCTGATCCATACATTTGTATTCATATTTTTTTATTCTAAATGCATTTAAGGCAAATAAGTGTTACGTAGTACATTATAACATGGTAAAATAAAACTTAATGAAAATTAGGAATCAATGTATTTATTATTCACGGAAATAGTAAAATTCTATAGAATAGATATAAGTATGATACGCGTATTTTATGGTTTTCATATTATAATATGCTAGGACTCTAGGAGTATCGGTTTTCATGGATCACAATAATGATATAAATATAAATATCAGTTTATGAATATAAGTTTAACATTAGTTCCTTCTAATCGCGTTTTCAAAAATTAGAATCTCCGTCTTTTCAATAACAAAAATACCTCCCCCCCTCTCGGCCCCTCCAAGCCTCTTGGTGGAACTGCAGTCGGTATTGTCCAACAATTCTCCGAAAAATAAATATCTAGATATTGAATAAATAAATAAATCGATTAAAAATGTACAACTGTATTAATAACAATAATTACGCTTACTATCGTTTCGAGGACTTCACACCATCAACACCAACACCTGTTCCGTGCGAGTCGTGTCCTGGGTCACGTTGCTGTTCGGACTGTGTATCAGCACGTCGTACTCGGCTGTGCTCTTTTCCCGGCTGACCGTCGACAAGTCCGACTTAGCCATCCCGACGTTGGACTCCGTGGCCAGACTTAAGACGCACGTACTGTGCGTAAGACGTTACAGCTTTGCATATCTGCTGTTCAAGGTGACTACATTATAATATGCGGCGATCCTCTTGTCCATAACTATAAATAGTTTAACGATCATCTACTATACCGGTCATTTGACATGTTTTTGGTATACGTTTATAGTCATTAGCGCAAAACGTTCCAAACTTGGAAAAACAATAATTATCCCTTTTTTTATATCAATATGTTTTTTTTTTTTTAATTTTATACTCCGAAGCAAAATGTATATATACACAGCGTACGTATTTTTAATCTCTTCGACTGCTGCGAGTAACGACAACAGATTTAGACTATAATATTTTATTTCTCCTCGTCCACTATAGAAGATAATGTGCCTTTTTAGTTCAAATTTGAGTTTGAATTAAACGGTGAGTTTGTCGGAATTCGTTGACATTCATTGGAGTTCAACGGGATTACTTTTTTCGATTCTATACTAAAAATAAATTTTTGTACACAAATGTTTCACGCACACCCCCCCCCCCTCCCACATAACATATGATTCTCTAGAGAGCCTGGCTCCACAGTTTAAGAAACACTGGTCTAGCATATTTTGTACATATGTGTAAAGGTTTAACGTTAAAGAATAAATATTGTTATTATTGCGATAGGCGAACGAGACGGACACGGTGGTGTTGGAAAAGTGGAGAGGTCTGTTGAACGAGCCGCCGTGCCCGCAGTACGAGAACGGGAATATGGACGTGATGGCCAGGGCCGTGTGCAGCGAGCAAAATGTGCTGGTGCTGGAGACGCCGAACGTGATGGCCAGAGCCATGGCCGCGCAGGACGGTTGCCGAGTAGTGTCCTTGGCCGGAAGGCATGCGGTCGCATACGCGTCCCTGTTGGCCACCAAAGGATCGCCTTACACGTCGCAGATGAATCAAATGTAACGTATACACACTGAATTGTTCATCTGATATTTTATACTGCTTCTGGTATCGCTAGGTCTACGTAAATATCAGGGGTGGCCAATTTTACAAACGTCACGTGCCAAAATTTATCGGTACTATTTTGATTTTGATTTTTTGATTTTTTCCGCGTGCCGATAAATTATGAAAAGTATTATTTAGAAAAAAACCCCCCCTGAGCAGTATAGAGTATTAATCTTTAATTAACGCGTAGTATTCTCTTCATTTTAATTGTTCGGTGAACACATGCAAATTAAATCGTGGTCTCATAATTTTCACATTGAAGACACGAGTGCTGCGGATTTGCCATCCCTGGTCTTTGTAGGAATATGTCGTGCCAGTGGTGTGTACCGGCTGATGTCTGACAAACTCGAAATCGCGTTATATGTATATAATACGTATTTAATAATATACAGTGCAACACGTACAAAGTTGCTTAGCGAGTCGACTATAACTGGTGAAAGTATTCTGAAGTCGTGAAGTCACCATAATAGTATACACTGTCATATTAGGTACAATAGTTGTACGTTCTGATTGCCTGCAAGACTTCGAAGACGAAACAGTATAGCGACAGCAAAATATGTATTTATGAAATAGTTCTCAAATCTCAAACACATATACGTGTAGGTAGGTATTCAGGGTTCAACTTTGTACGTTCGTGAAGTTGTCCCCCTACATGGTAATACAAACTTCAAACTAATATCAATATTTTGCAATTTTTATGCAACTAATTGCATGTCTCGTCAAAATATTTATAATTCATCGGGGGACCCGTAAAATTCAAAATACATATGGGGGGGGGCTAAATTTATGCAGCCCCTCCCCCACATGGTCCTACATACTTCAAACTTGTAGCTTACGCGCTTTCGTAAACCCCAAAAAAAAAAAATTAGAAGTATAATGATTCAGATATAGAGTACCTACATATAATGTATGTATATTGCAGAGCACATATATAGATAATTAAAAGTCTGATGTTATAGTTATATCAACGACTTGTATTTTCTACACTTTTGACATTCTGCAAACAAAACAATTTCAAACAACGTCTAAGTTATTTTTATATTTTTATTTTTTGCACAACTGTACACACACGTAAACATAAACGGGGAAAATACTTCCGAACGAGTTTTCAAAATCCAATCGTAAATTACAATACAGATTATTAAAGTAATGACAACAAATAATGTACTTAATTCTAACATTTTTCTCGGTCTGTTGATTTATTCCTTTCAATTCGATTCGTTCCAGTAGACTACAATTTTTAAATGCGTATTTTTATTTTTATTTTTTTCATCATTATTAAGAAAAAAGCTTCGACATCCAGGGTCATTAGCCTAAAACATAAATTTACTCAATATGTTATATGTTATATGTACTGTATACGTATTCACATAGTAGTATAGTCTAAACTATGTTTGTAAGTTTAGCATCGTTATAAACGCTCATTACCACCATTCGTATCATTCGTATCATTCACCATTCGTAAAGCTATATCTATTCCATAAATGGTTTAAATATGAATTTTACTGTCTCTTAAAAATTAGTAAATGTACGTGTATAGGACATTTTTTAATTACTTTTATAGCACACGCAAATATTTTTTATTCAATTATTAATGATATGTAAATATAATATTTAAACATTAGTTGTGCGTTAGGTTGGGAAATTTTAATGTCTCATTCATATATATATATATCAATAATGGAATCAGTCGCTGCAGTCCATAATTCGTCTTTAATAATTGTACACAATACATAATATTTACACAGTAAACACTCTCATACGTTTTAACTATACATTCATTATGTACAAATAATTCTCCGAGGGTTGTGAAATCTACAGTTTTTAATCTATTTATGTTACGAAAGTATATAAAAGCTATAAAACCATCTATAACGGCTGTTACAATAAAAATGATTGATCGTTCTAATTAACATATATAGGAAATAAGAAGGCGAGAAGTATACCTATGTAAATTTAACGCGTCTGCTATACATTTCCACGACACATGCATAATACATTATACCGTAGTGTTTATCTAGTCTAATCTAACTGAATTTCAGATAGTTTTCGACGAAAGTTACGTCGAAAAAAAATGAACGAGTTCAGTCAAAAGTTAGTTATTATAATATTAACGAAAGTTATTCAACAACGTAGTTGCTTTTCTAAAAGACGTTCATATATTCTAAAATGTTATAAGACTGTACACTAAGAATTTACCTAACCATTATAATATATAATCACATCACACGTATGAATTATTATTAATTAATAATTAATTACCATAATACTGGTCGGATATCACCGCGGAGAGAATTTAAAATAAGTAGACGGTATTCTATGTATAAATCATACAGAAATCAGAATAGGTACCTTATGATTTTTATCTAAGCACAGTGGTGATTGGTACATATTTGGTAGCTATTCAATTCATAATATACGTAGTTAAATAGTAAATTATTAATATAATATTAATACTACAATATAAATGTAACATATTTTTGTTACACCTATACCAAATTTACAAAATAATTTAATTGAATGCAAGCATGTATTTGTTTTCAATAACAATTAACTTTATATTGTATTCATTTCGAACGTTTGAATATTTTATTTTAATAATGTACCTAATACCAGCCCATTTTTTTAAACTAGACTATGTTACGTTTAGGGAAACATATTGGAAATAGCAATTATAGTTTAAGGAACACTTTTAACCACAGGACATCATGGTCTATATTTTTTGATAATCATAGGTAATAATTGCATTCCCTTTTTTCAGTTAAAACCTTAAAACGATAGGTTTTCCAATGATAACCTATAATTTCAATTTTTAAACATTATACTTTTCGATCGAATCTAATAGATAAATGATTAACTGTTTATTGACATCAAAATTTTAAATATGGCCAAAAAGAGCTGGTAGAAGTATCGTTTAATGAATAATTTTAGGGTACCTTTCTTTACTCTGCAAAACCTTGAATTTTGTATTTTATATTAATAATAGAACATTTATGCTACTACAATATTATTGTAGAGCACGGATTTCTATATGATCAAATATTTTTTTTCTTTTCACATTTTTATTTTTTTCAGTTATCTTCAAGAATCATAATAGTTTGAGTTTTACAGTGAATTTTTTTTTTACACATTCCTGCATATTTTATGGTTATTGCGTATTTTCGTATATTTTTACAAAATTAAAAATATATTGCATATTGAAACACACATTTTTTTTTTAATAAAAAAAAGGCATTATATCTCGGGATCAAAAGGATTAGGTTAGGTTAGTTAAATGAGATTTCTAATAAAAATAATGGTCTGAAAATTTTACGATCAATTAATGCTACACATTAAGACTCGACAATACATAGTTGCTACACTTGTTTCAAATATGCCCCGTTGCCAACAACTTCGGTTGACGTAGAACGATCGTGCTCAATCTTTAAAAATATGTTAACATTACAGCTTCACTGAAGAAAAACTAAAAATGCATATGATCATTCATTTTGACATTTAATTTCATCAGAAAATTTCCTAAAAAAAAAAAAAAAAAATTTTTTTGAGTATAAAAGTAATAAGTTATTTAATTTGTAAATTTTAAATAAAAAAAAAATGTTTCCCGCAAATTTGTTGCATATTTTCACAATTTTGATTGCATATTATATGACATATTTTGATACTTTATAGTGCATAAAAGTCCGTGCTCTAAATACTAGATTAATGAACAAAAATTATACATATAAAAATATGAATTATTATAATATGTAATATAATGTTGATGAGACTTGTGTTTTTTCTGTGCTATACGTTATTATGATTGTGAAGAAGTATTACAACTGTTTAAAGTTTTCTAATCCATTCCAAAAACCAAAGGTTAAGTTTGGTTAGGAGTGCTGAAAGAGTCTCGCGGATTCCGGAAATAAAGTTTTATTTATTTTGTTTTAAATAATAACAATGAAATAGTTGTCTTCGGCTGACCCTTTCAATTTTATGCGCTCTCCCATTCAACACGTAAAATATATCCGGATCAGCGCCTGTGTCCAGTCGCACGGGCCATACCTATTACAAATATATTATGAACGGACAAACGAATTGAAAATAATTGCAACGGAAACATTTGTTTTATTGAAACCATTCGAAATAGAAAATATCCAATCTCAAACGTATCTTAAAATAGTTCAGTAAATTGAATAGATATTACGACATTCGACAACTATTGCCTGTTGGCAGGTACCTAATACTCATTGTTAAATTTTTATTAGTGTCCAAATCATAAAAGTTATAATCGGAAGGCCAAATATAATGGATATTATACATCATACATAGCATATTTCTTGTAGTTAATTAAAATTATTTTTTCAATAAAACAAAAATGTTGAATAAGTTTTCATAGATTCTTGAAAAAAAACAAAAATTAAATTTTGACTATAGCAAATAAAATATATTATAAACTCTATTTTATTCAAATACTGAAAATGACTGCATTTTTATAATATTCGAAAAAAAATTGTATTTTTCCCACTCAATTATTATTACGACGAAATATTGTAAAGGAATCTTCGTTCTTTAAATGAAAATACAAGCGCGATCCGTCGCTCGGCTGACGGGTTTAACCATTACAGCAACGCATCCGCTAGATAGGGTTACACGACATAATTATAGTGTATTATATGTATACCTTTACATAGACGCTGGATCCTAATAGGAATCGCTATTATAACAGTCATCAATATATTATTATCGTTCATTTATCATAATATTGAAAACAATAATAACATTCTAAACATTTGTAAAGATAATATTTCGACGGTCACGTCAGTTGTATATTACATTTTTAAGTTAAAACTAAACTGGTAGACGAGGAAAAACTGCAAAATACAATATACCTATTAAGATCAATACTCAGTACTCACATAATAATAGATAATATATATATTCCATGATATTCATTTGTATATATTTTGAAGAACCCTGACAATGTATGTTCAGAGTCATCGTTAAGTTCAAATCATGCAGCTCGACTGAATTATGTCAACGAACATGATCGAATTGCATTCACTTCAATTTATTGTCATATAGGAATAAAAAAAGGCCATGTTCGAATGGCACTTGGGTTAAAAAAGGATTATTTTCGATAATGACCGAACAATGAGATCGTTATGGCCAGCGAACAACCTATTATGACAATAACCTATTTTCAGAATTGAGTGCAGTTGTACTATTTCCTAGTTGGAGTGCAATTCGAATATAATCCAATTTCCACTCGATGCAATCGTACCATATCATGTATAATATATAGATTTAGGTATAATAAGTGTAGTCCAACTGTCCCGTGTCTGATTGTATTATGAACAACTGCAATGCACGGTCCGCCCTCCGCCGAAGTTAATCCCCGGAAATATTGAGATCGGCCAATCACTATTACAATAAAAATCAAAAACGAAAAAAAAAACTGTTTTCGCCCATTGTCAGCGTGGCGCATGCAATAATATTATTGTAACGCGTGTTGGTGGTACATTTCACATGTGACTTCATAGATGTACTGACCCAAAGTTTCTCTCTCTAGGGATTGTTTCACATACCAACTCGTACTCCGTAGAAAATCGTCCTTTAGCCCAATGGCAAGATTGAAACTCATCCCTAAACAGTGGCTAGATTTGAAGGACTATTGACTTTTCAGCGATTTCCGAATACCGCCTGCTTCAATTTTTTCCAAATAATTTACCGATAAGATTATCGATACCACAGAATACCCACAGTCGATACCAATAAGTTATGATTGCAGTGTCACACCACGTTATCGGCATTATTGAAAAAAAAATCGTTTCGGCTTTTGTATCCTGAAAGATTGAAATTATTTTAGTTAAGTATAGCGATAGCCGCTAGTTTATCTTGTAACCTCGGTACAAATTATACAACCGTTTCTATCGGCATTTCTCATTCAATATTTGTGTACCTATTAGTTACAAATAAATTACAACCTGCAACGCTATCAGCATAAAATACATTAATACATAGTACGAGGGTCAAAATTGTAAAACATAACACTGAAGCTGCACTTTGCAATCTTCCTCAAATCAATGATAAATAAGTAGGTCCTAGTAGAATAATATATGTAAGTATTGGAATTCAGTTTTTAAAACATCCAAATGATATATTGTATCAAAAATTTAAAATCCTAAGTCGCGTGATCCTTTAATTGATGTTCTTTTTGACCAGTCGTTATGTTTGTCTTTCGACAATAGTTTTAAACAGCGATATAATAGAAAGCAATTACCACAACCTGTTTCTTAATACATAAACTATACAAGAATTGTCAAAATTTCTATATTTTAATAGGCTCTGATGTAGATAACTATATAGGAATAATATATGCCATACATTATACGGTAAAACGATGGAAATTATAAGTCTATCAGTTTTAAATATTGTCTTAACCACCACTATTATACATTTGAATTTTTTTAAGTACCTAAAAATTATAAATAACAATACCAATATGTAAATTTCTCCAATAAAGTATATTTTGTATGGTTGTAAGGTCAATAGTTTATTCCTAGTATAAATAAATACAACAATAAGTAATTAAAAACTATTCGTTTTCTGTAAATGTTTTCACAAACTTAATTTAAATGCCTAAACCCTCAGCTAAGATGTGGTGAAGATGTTTTCATAAGAGCCCTAAAAAAAGTAAATATTGTCAAATTCAACTGAGCGCAATTAGCAAATCTTAATTAACATTTACTCATTATTTATTATGGTTTAACTAGTATAATATTGTTGACGGTAAGATACGATCCATATTATAGGTACCTATAAATTATGTATTACTTAGAATACTTAAAATTAGGAAGATGTATCCCTGTATTAATTCTATAAATATCGTATTTATAGACGTTATATTTCAAAATGTTAAGAATGATTCAAAATGACTTCAACGTCTAATTTAAGCTGTTTATATATTAAATATTTTTTTAAGTTTTAAGTATCTATATAGAATAATAAATATTCAACATTAATAATACAAGAAAAATATCTATAATTTAATTAATTGTGGCTATACAATTTCAAAAAGAGTTTCGTTGGTCACAACACCATTTTATATAGGTAATCAAATTTATTCCATTCTATGTTGCAGCATATACCTTGTAATTAATTCCATCGCTGTTGTAATTCAAATTTTCATCTCATCTACGGTTGATGTCAATGTTGGGATGTCATCTCATACGTTACTTTATACTTATCCCCCCCCCCAAAAAAAAAAATACATGCCGTGAGATCCGGTGACCTAGGAAGGGGTAGCTGACAAGTATCATTAAGCCAATTGCGATCAATCCAATGGTTAGGGAATGATTGGTTTAGGTGGCCATTCATCGCCGTAAGGGATAATTTAAAAGTAACCAATTAATGACATTCTAAAACTGGGAGATACATCATATCTTAATAATTGGTATATAATTTGATAGTATAAATCATAAAGCTTCTAATTAACTTTTATAAGTGTAAATATTTGAAATCGGATGAATAATTTTAAGTAGCCCTACAGTGTATTGTGTAACAAAGGCGGAATGCAAGCAATTTCAGTCGTGGACCACGTGTTTTGTCGATGTATTTCGCACAAGACTGAATCGCCTTTCCGCCAGAGCCACACGTACTATATTTTTTGTTATGTCTATTATCTTTATTTATGGGTCAGTAGTAATTAGTAACGAAAAAATGTCGTCATAGACATTAAATATGAAAAACTTATAAAGGTTTGCAAGTCCTGCGAAGATATTGTATATCGTATTAAGTAGAAAAGTTCGTTACATTATGAATAGGCACATGCATATTTATCCACTTTATTTTTTCCATCGCAGCTTGTAGCATCGAAAATAAAACGTTCGGTACACGCTTGACAAAAAATAAGTAAAACATCAAATTCGTAATCTGAAATAAGAGCAGTCCTGAAAGTGTTGCAGGTAAATAGTGAGGACTACCGCACTTTATCATTTTGAACGTTCCACATATACCACCTAGTTAGTTAAAGAATGTTGGCGATATTGTTAAAGTCGACGCCTTTTAAGCGGTATTAAAGGTATAAAACGACTGTGTCCTTTAACGTCCTCACCTAACCCATGGGAGCAATAGTATTGCTATTTATTCCACCTATTTTGTTTTTGGATTTACTTTTCTCTTTCGTTTCGTTAAACTCGGTTGACCCCTCCACCTTCCAAAAGTATTCCATAAAAAAATTTATATTTATGTGGAATGCAAGACTATTAATGAGTTGAAAAGTTAAAATAAAGTTAAATATAATAGAGCCGCAATACGAGTTTTTTTCATAATAGGTATAATATAATAACATATTTTATGAGATGTAAATTTTAATTCGGAGGACAAATTTTAATATGAAATCTTGAGTTATTATTCAATTAATTAAATTTTTATTCGCGTCAAGTTTAAATGCCGTTTGTATACAGATAGTTTTGAATTCATGTTTTCTCCAAATGAAGGTGATTTAACACAACCTTTAAGTTCAACTTTCGCTTTCTTGAATATTAACTTAATGATTTCAAACAAATCGATCAACCAGCTATGTATAAATATGAATATTTTAATAGCTTGTTAAATTATTATATCAATAAATTTTCGCATTTATATTGTAAATCGTGGGTGTTCTATTAAAAATATCTAAGTGACTATTTTAAATTGTACATGACAACATAACGTTTAATTACGCTTCTTCGTGTACACGTAAAATACTATATAATGCACTTTTTTTCAAGCATAACTTAATATGTAATCAACGGATAGTTACATGATTTTCGTGTAACTTTAAAAAAATTAACAAAGAACAATATTACAACAAAGAAAAATATATTTTTAAAGTATTGTTCTAAATAGATGAAAAAAAATAACATCTCGGCCTAAACTCGAAATGAACAAATTAAATTCGCTCCGAAGTAGTTATAAAAATATCATGGTGAAGTATACTAAAAATTATTAATTTGTAAAAAAAAAAAAAATTGGCATTTACTCAAGACATTTTTTTACTAATAAATGCTCGAGTATTGTACAATATAGTCAGGGCCGTATATAAAATATTGACTCTGTGGGGGCAACAGGACCACCCCCTGCAACTCATAAGAAATTTTGTAATAATTTTTACATAACGTATTATACGTAAACGCAGTTTTTAAAAATTTTCTGCCCCTAAAATATTTCTGCTGGGGGCAACAGAAGATTGTTGCCACCCCCCACCCTAAACCCGGCCCTGGAAATATTGTGTCGCATGTCTAACCCGTTGTGTGTTGTGTCATTTGTCGCAGATTGGTGTCGCTCCTCACCAACGGCATTGCGGATTATTTGCAAAAGAAATGGCTGTCCCGCGCGTTCCAGGACCACTTGTTCACGGAGGTGGATAGCATCGGGGTGACCATCGGCCACGTGCAGGGCCTGATGGTGGTGTTCGGCCTGTCCGTGGCCGTGGCCGTGGCCGTGATGCTCGCCGAAGTGGCCGTGAGCCGAGGCGGATGTCGGTGGCCGCGGCGGCGGCTGTCATCGTCATCGTTCTCCGACTACCCAACCGGAACCGCAGCGGCGGTCAACAGGCCCAGGTTCCCCAGGTTCTACCAGTAACCACCACCCTGCTGTCACGTGCTGTGTCTCGGCACGGGTGCATGGTTAGTGAACGGCGGTCCAAGTCCTGGCGCAGGCGACCGGAGCGAGCTGGATTTGGTTTTTGAAAACGTTAATCCCAGAATGAATACGCGCAACGGATCCGAAACATCTAGATTACGTATAGCGAAAGCTGGCACCGAAAACACTTTTATAAGCTCGCACGTGCGCACTGCACTTTGTTGTACCGTTCCGTATTTTAGGCGCATTGAGCGTGTAGGCATTCGTATGTTTAACATTATATTGTTTCGACAAAATATATAGAGGAACGAATATGAAAAAATGATTATTTATAAAAAAAAAAACCCCGCATATAAATATCATACATCATCTAGGGAGGAATCGCGATAAGCTCCATAAACGTTTCACCCAAAATTTAATACGTCGTCGTGCATTAAAATGTTTGATGCACAACCACGAATTAAAATATACATGGATACCCAACGACCATTATTTTATTGGAACCCAAAGTGAATCACCAAAATAGCTGTTGTAAAATACACCTAGTGCTTGTTTCGTATTAGTGACGATTTTTGCAAGACGGCTAAATCTCAACATTATATTTTAATTCGTATTTCGTAGTATTCACAATTCGGTAATATTCAAATGTGTTATAAAAAGTAAAAAATATAAAATAATTCATAAACTTAAAATTAATTGGAAATTATTTATTTTTTGAATAAGCTCTAATCTTGTAAAAAATGTCACTAGTACGATAACAAGCGCTAGGTGTACTTTACAATAGCTGTTTTGACTAGTCACTTTAGGTTCCACTAAAGGAATGGTTTATATATGTTCATTGGGTATCCAGTATCTTAGTATCTTAGTATCCAGTATCTTAGTCCGTGTGCATAACTAAAACTGAATGATAAGGGGAGAAATCTATATGCGCACTACAGGCCATGCACGTCATTAGTCCGTTGAATATTTCGCGATATATTGGTTCGGATGCGCCCGGCATATATACAAAGGTGTAGCGACCGCTATACCTTTAAAGATTTTGTTGCCAAGTGGGTGTCCATGGCCGAGTAGTAAATTATTAAAAGTATTAATTAGTTAACTGAATGAAATCACTTTACACCAGAGTAGGTGGTAGGTACAGAATCGAGTAGTAATAACTAATAAGTACTTGTACATTTTAATCGTACATTATTACAGTCTAACTGTCTGTGATTAGTATTTAGTACTTTATTAAAAACCATCGATCAGTGTAAGAATAAACAATTTAATTTATATTTTCGATAACACTAAATAGACATAGAGTGTATATATATATAATAAATGTAAAGGTGACCATTCGTCTGGGACTTGAAATGTAATCATTAAGCAATTTTCAGAAATAAGGGAAAGGGAAGTATAGGTATTGAAATAACGTTATTTTATACCTTTTGGCGGATAGGTGGTAAGACTATGTCTTGTTATATTTGAAAAATATGTCCGTCTTGGATGCCACTGGAACGCGTTCTATCCTGATCAGTATAATAAGTTGTGTAAGCTTATCGACTATTTCAAAAACCGTTTGAATATGACATAATATGAATTTTCCGTAGATCGTTTTAGTGTTTCCGTTGATCATAATTATGGAAATAATAAATAGTCGCATACTTAATGCAATTATTACAATGTTCGAAAACGTGACATGACGATTTATGTGGTATTTTTTGCTTTTCGATTATATCAAGTACTTGCGTATTTATATAGTTCCAGTTATAGTTGCTTCATTGCTTGCACATGTTAAGTACACATACATTTGAAAGTATTATATATTATACATAATATACATAATATACAATATAATATATACTAAATAATATCCAATTTTAAATTTACGTGAATTCAGGAAATAAGCAAAATTAAAAAATCAACAAATTGCTTTTTGTTTTGCGAGTATTGTAATGCAACAGCGCTAACAGCGATCATAAACCGCGCCTTACTTTACAAATACAATGTCCGCGACGAAAATGTGACAAATGATCAACGAGATTTGGCAAAAAACCGTTATATAAAAAATGTTAAAAATGTTAAAAATAAAAATTATTATTATTATAACATTTATTTAACACATGAGCGTGCTCAAGGGGGTTCGAGTACATAGAAAAAATATTATAATCAAAATAATAGAAACATTAATGGTGGTCACAGTTTTTCACCAGTCACGATTCACAATACATTTTATTTTCAGCCAAAACACAAATATTTCCGTTCTTAAATTACAGAAATTTCTTACTTTTTAAGTTATTCATTTTTTTTTTTTTTTTTTAAATTTTTATAAATATATAATTTAGCTCGACAGGTAATACAGTCTAAGTATTATTTTATAATCATTGTTGATGATCCAATTGAATTACAATAATAATGAATATTAATATTGATGTTAATAATAAAATAATATAATACTCAATAATCAGATGACGAAGAGAAAGATAAAATGGATAAAATGAATTATGAGTACTAATAGAGACGATACAAACAAGTATCATAATCAGTGAATAAGACATATAAGTAATCAAGTTAATGAAGAAGAGATAATTTGTACTTTGGAATGTATTATTTTTTTAGTACTGCTGTAAGGAACAATTTACAATGAAAGATCAATTTTCATATTTTAATTATGTATATTCTACACAATTTATAAACCATAATTAAAATTGCTTAATATAAATATAAAAATAACCAATTTATCTTTATTGGCGTGTAACCTTTTCATTACTCATGGATTATTGAAGTGTAATTAATTGTGCAGTTTAAAAAAAAATAATGATTCTGAAATAATTTAATAAAAAAAAAAAAAAATTACTTTTATTAGATTTATTCAAGAAGATGACAAAAACTGAAAATTTTAATTTTTGTTTTGGCAGAAAAGTGAAACATGGCTGTTAACTAATATACAACTATAACTTAGTACCTATATGTATAGTATACAGAACAGAGATATTTGTAATATCGTTATAATATTCTCTCTACGTTTTATATCGATTCGGCATATTGTTTGAAACGACATTCATTGGTACCTAAAAGTTACAAACTAGCGAATTTTCCCCTCCGAGACGAAAAACAAGACGATTGTGCCATAAAGATAACTATATAACCTATGCAATATAACTATTTACTGCAATAACAATAACTACTTTATGCACAATATGTTGTTATAATACAACGAGAAGGTCGACCATTCTTAGAACTGTCTACAATCACTCGATTGGTATACATGCCGATTGCCGAGTATTCGGTTGCCGCACTTAAGTAGGACGTAGCTATACGAGTATAATGGTTCCAAGATAAAATATCTCTGGAAAAAATATCTCCGAAATATATCTCCGGTAAAAAATATCTCCGGTAAAATATATATCCAGGAAAAAATATCACCAGTAAAAATATCTCTGGAGAAAATATCTCCCATGAAATATGTATCAGAAAGAAGTATCTAAATAAAATATTTATATCATTTCATCTTATAATATTAAGTACGAATGAGTATAAATCTGATTATAATATTGAAATGTAATACATTTAAAAAAAATTAAAAGATTCGACTATCCTAACATATTCGTTTTATTACTCAACGTACCGTGTAATTTGGTGATAAGGAACAATATACAATCACCAATTTATTGTACTTATGTAATATTGTTTAAAGATCTACCTATTACAAGTATGAAAAATAATATCCTCTTTAGATAATTCTGAAGAAATATTATGAAATATTATTACTGAAAAATTATTTGCTTCTTTATACACTTTCAGAATCTTAAGCAATGTTAAAACATGTCTTATAAATTAAAATGTAAATTTATAAATATTTTAGATTCTGAACAGAGTGATGGAATCTATTGGTTTTACAATGATGTGTGTTTTTTAGATTCTGAACGGTGTGATGGAATCTATTGGTTTTACAATGATATGTTTTTTTTTTTTTTTGTGTGTCTCTCATCACGTTTTGGGGCAGTAAAAAAGCTTAGATTTTCTTAAACAGCAACTTTTCTGAAAGGAAAGTGAATGTAGATGGTACTTGGGCATGTCAAAAATCCAACTTTTTCAATACTTTTTTAAAAAAATGATAAAAAAATTACAAAAAAACGGGAAATTTTACACAAGATCACGTTTTTACAAAATATATTTTTTTAAAATTCTCTAATTCAAAAACGAAAAACCGCAACTAATTGAAATTTTCACCAAATCTTTAGATTGGTTTTCTCTAAACATGGTTAAGTTTTCAAAGTATTTTGACATATTTTGACTTATTTATAGACAATTAAAATTTTCGATTTTTGTAAATTTTTTTTTTTTTAAACACCTATAAAATTTAATTGGCTGGTCGAAAACTCTCGAAAATTTAATACAAGATTTATTATAAGCTTAACTTATCTTCACTAGAAAATATCGGTGATCGTTTCACTCAAATTTTTTTATAAGCCCATAAAGTTCAAATTTGTATAAAATATGTCAAAATCACGATAATTTGAAAGTTATTTTGTAGATAAAAATTCATTAAATTTTTTCTGTTTATACTTAAGGTTCAAAATTTTGACACTAGTTTATTCATAAGCTAATCTTCAAAAATATATAAAAAAAATTTCTACCGGACCCAAAGGAAAAAATATTATGACCGTTTGAAATTTAAATTTTTACGAAATTGCATAAAATAGCAATTTATGGTCAAACAGTTTTAAATATTTGTTATAATTCAAAAAGTATAAGTCGCAGAAACTTGAAATTTTCACCAGTTGTTAAGATAGGCATTTCCTTTATGTCATATTTTTTTTCAAAATATTATATTGATTTTTAAGCCACTTATAGGTATTTAAAAAATTCGAATTTTTTACATTTTTTTTTTATAATCGGTGATAAAAAAAAATTGACTTTTGCAAAATTTTTGAAAATTTAATAAAATATTCCGCACAAGCAGTTTTTATTGCCATTCAAAAATCATCAAAATCCATAGGCACAATTTTTTTTATAATCGTTTGAACAGCGAATATTGACTTAAAATTACATGTAAGATATAATATAATATATAAAATTCTAGACTGAGAAATCATATCGGTTTTTTAAAATGCTCTAACTCAAAAACGAAAAACCGCAACAACTTGAAATTTTCAGTAAATCTTTATATTAGCGTTCTCCATACATGGTTAAGTTTTCAAAGTATTTTGACATATTTTGACTTATCTATAGACAATTTAAATTTTCGATTTTTGTAAAATTTTTTTTTTAAACATCTATAAAGTTTAATTGGCTAACCGAAAGCTCTTGAAAATTTAATACAAGGTTTATAATAAGTTAAAATTATTGTCACTATAAAATGTCGGAGATCGTTTCCCTCAAATTTTTTTTATAAGCCCATAAAGTTCAAATTTGTATAAAATGTGTCAAAATCACGATAATTTGCAAGTTATTTTGTAGATAAAAATTCATAAAATTTTTTCTGTTCATACTTAAGGTTCAAAATGTTGACACTAGTTTTTCCATAAGCTAATATTCAAAAATATATAAAAAAATTTCTACCGGACCAAAAGCAAAAAATTTTATGACTGTTTTAAATTTAAATTTTTACGAAATTGCATTATAATTCAATTTAAATATAAAATACTATATTATTATATACACATTTTAGACAAACATATTAATTCTGTTGAGAATCGTTATTCGTATACAATGATATCTATGATTGCATTCAAATTTAACAAATCCATTGTAATAATGACCTATCCTATAAACGAGGTACACTCTACCCCCAACTGTACAGCAAAGGGAGGCCCATCCTTTTTTTTTAAGCTTTATTATCACAAAATGTCGATAAAATGATTAACGTTTTTAAAAAAAATTTTGAAAATTTAACAGGAAGTTTTGGTTAGATACTTCTTTCTGATACATTTTTCACGAGAGATATTTTTCCGGAGATATTTTTACTGAAGGTATTTTTCCTGGATATGTATTTTATCGGAGATATATTTTACCGGAAATATTTTTTACCGGCTATATTATTTCGGAGATATTTTGTCCAGGGATATTTTCCGGAGATATTTTGACCGGTCACCGAGTATAATATAGGAACAAACATCTTTTGCGAGTTTACGTGTTATTGACACATGACATTGAAAAAAAAGGTTTTCTGTCTTATTTAAATTTTTAATTTAAATTGCTCTACTTCTTAACAAAATTGAATCACCAATTTCGTTATAAATACGAATTTCGTTAAACTTGAAATTAATTAAATTAATAACTATTACCTTTGTATAAGTATTGTTTTTGTGAGTTGTGACTGATATTTCGGAATTTTTACATAGTACCCTAGATGATTGATTTTGCACTACCTGGCATAAATCTCTGCGCACACGAATGATCTATCGATATCTATGATACAAAATAATTTCTACTGGAATTATATATATATATGCCTACCACTATTAACTATAAACTATAAACAGAGTAGGGTTATAAGGATGATTAAAGGATACACAATTTGACATTGATCAATATTCGACTGCTGAACAATTTATAATTTATAAGATATTCAAGTGACATTTTTTTGATATTGTTAGTGTTTTAATCCATAAAATTATTCAAAGTACATCAATTGTCTTAGAAACTTGCAACTTTTAACGTGATAATGAAACAAAAAGTTGTGAAAAAAATCCTGCATGTGAGAACGTGAGATGCTATTTTATGGGGAAAAAAAATTGCCTTGTGGTGCAGGACATTCGCGGTATAGGTAATTATGTAATAATGAAAATGTTTTCGTACGAGCATGTATATGTTTAATTGCATTTGTAACGTTTCATCTGGCCCAACCAAAATGCTTTTCTAAATTATACACCTATATCTCTATAGATGTAACATTATCAATAAGGCTGCAATCATGACCCTTTAAAAGAAGTCTAGACAAATAATTACAAATATAAAAAAAAGTGTATCTAAACTTCAAAGTTATTTTATATTATTTAGAATAATTACTACTTCAAATGGAAGTGAAAGATTTTTTTGTATTTATAGTCTTATAGTATTACAGTAAATACTAAATAGTATGTTCCATGATATTTTTAGTGTATATCCAACACACGAAAATAAGTTCACTGATAAATAAAAAATCACTGACAAAACCAACACCTTATATTCTTCGTTACGTACGGAACCTACAAATGCATAACAGTGAGATACAGAACTATAGGTTGATATATTTATAACTAGATGTTACTGACTTAGACAGTTGGCCCTACTATTTTTTCATGTATTAATATTTTAGTTATTTTGGGATCGTGCTGGATTAGAATTATAATAATATTTCTCTTTTAAAATTACACATATTCGGTAAAGTACACAACAAGTCCAAAACAGCAACTGAAGACTCAAAACACTAGAATACTGGAAATAGCTTTGAGAATGGAATCTGTAGTGTGCATGAAATGTCATAATATTACTAAAGGCATTAAATCTGAATCAAGAAAAATTTTCAAACCATATGTTTGAATTTGAAAGCTGTAATTGATAATCATATTTTTAAACCATTACATTGATTAAAGGATTTATTAAGTAATATTCATGTTATTTAATTATTTGTAGGTATCCTATTTCTAATGATTAAAAAAAGAGAAAAAAGTAATAATCAAGTTTTTCATATTTTGAACTTAAAACATTTATAAAAAAAATCGACTGATTCTATTATTATTTACTTCCAGTTACGAATAAGATTATACTCTTGAATTAATTACTTAAAATGAAAAAGTCACTCATTTTATCAAAAGAATTAATTAAACGGTTACGAGACGAAATGTCTACAATATTTCAATGTTTTTTTCAGATTTGTTTTAAGCTTAGATACATAACTGAGAAAATGACTCACCATTGGAGTCATATTCTATACGTAGAAGGTATGCTTTGGTGTGAATTTAATTTGTTGAGTGTTTAATCATGGAAAAATAAAAATAAAACCGTCAATTATGTAAAATCAATATATACATTTTTCGCTCTTTCTTCTGGATCTAAAATGATGTTCATTAATTTTGATACTGACGTGGCGATTAAATTCGTATTAATAGGGACTAAATTTCGACGATTTATAATTTATGTATTATGTGTGGGTGGTGTGGTGGTTTGGGACGAAAAATGCGAATCTCTCTCATTCTCTCTCTCTCTCTGTCTCTCTCTCTGTCTCTCTCTCTCTCTCTCTCTCTCTCTCTCTCTCTCTCTCTCTCTCTCTCTACCTATCCTTTCTTTTATCCATCTCTTACATAAAAATAAATACAGTATACAAAGTATACACCTATTAAGCTAAATAAAGTCTTAGTGAATAACATTTGCCCTTCAGCTACCATACTACTATCCATCCTTATATTAAAGTACCTACAGTAGTCAGTAATAAATTTAATAATAGCTATTACACGTAAAATGTATAATATTATACACGGGTGTCCATGTACCTACAAATTCTCGATTATTGTGAAACTAGGGGGAAAAATTTATTTAAATTTCTCCCTAGCTCTTGTACACTCCGTGTATCACGCGACAATTTCTCGGAAGTGACACTATATAAATTATTCACGACACTATTTTTAACGATTTTTCTCCCATTTTTTCTATTCTGTATGTATGTACGAGTATACGAAACAAATTGAATCGCAGTGTTGTTCCGTTTCATCGCGAACACTTTGACACGCATTTAGCCTCATGCACAATTTAAATTAAATTATTAAATGGCGAACTCCTATGATATACAAACAGGAACCTGGTCCAAATGTGTCTAAAATTGTTAAATGCAGTTTTTCAAACGCTCTACTGGTTGAAGCAAACGTTATTGCTGCTATTGGTCTTGTTAGCGTATCCTGCAGGATTACCACATCCTGCGGTCGATTAAAGATCGAATTATAAAAGAGAAAAAGCCCAATATATAGACAATAGACATAAATATATATATATAATTTATTTAAACTAATATTATCGTATTAAAACATATGGTCGAATAATCGAATAGTGGTCCGGCTTGTACTATAGCAAGAATGAAAAATTGTTATTTCATGGAATTTTTTTCACATAAATAATATCCAAGTACAAAAGTCCCCTAACTTGTTTAATGCGTCCCCAAATCCCAAATCGGTTGTTTCTTACATGACGTGGACGAAGAAAGACTACATTATTTTACATAATATAAAACTCTAATATCGTTAGGTTCTAAATTGCAACAGAGTAGGCTGTATTCTCACATTGTAATTGTAATTGTTTTAGTTTTATATTATTATTGTTTTAGAACTATTTATAATAATATATACATCTAAAATTCAGCAAATAATTGTATATTCTGCAGTCGTAAAAGTTTTTGAGTTGGCAAATTTTCAAAATAGTAAATGAAGTTGTGACAAAAACATTAGGTGTTAATCCTACAGAGTATTATTATTATTTACTGCAAAAGTTTCGACAAGATACACGAATAAGTTCAGCGAAATGTGTCCAGGGGGAGGGGAGGGAATAATCACAATGTCCAGTATACATTTTATGTATACTGATGTATATTAATAATATTACATAATTTGAAAATTATTTTTAAATGTTTTACGATACATATAATATACAATGTATACACTTAAAATGTAAATGCAGTGTAAATTATGATTTATGAATAATATAATGTATTGTCTTCGAGTTTCTACCGTTCCGACTTTACGCGTGCTTACAAAAGTTCTGTTATTTCGCAACCGTTAAAAATTATATTATATCTAATTTAAGTTATATAACAGTTATATCTATCAACTATTATCATTTCTATTATTTGCCAACCATTTAAAGGGCAATAAAAGTTTTGGTTCCGCTATTTTTGAATAACATAGTATCTATCTTGTCACGAACTGCAATTTGTATACGTTCATATTTTACAGTTGATTTTATCATAAAACAACTAATTATATACAGTCGGTGGTGGCGGGTTGAACAAATATTAGACGTGTCAAAAACTAAAATACACATAAAGTACCTACGCCACGCTGTGAACCCACTGTAGGCAGTAGGACCGTATACATTATTATTGTTATTGTTATTATTCAAATAGGTTTAGACGTTTAGTGTAATTGGTTTTTAAAAAGCTGAACGAAAATTATTATGCGATTTCTGTACACGCAGAACTCGTTTGTTCTTCCTCGTCTATTACTTTTTGGTTTTTAATAAACACTAATAAAATTTACACTCGCACACACATTAACACAACGAACGCAATATAAATCCGTAAATGAATACCGTGAGATAATAGAATTCAACAATTATTTGTTTCCAATATGAGTTATATATTGACAACGAATATCAACACTAATGTTTTTACTGTAGTGCAGGATTAATTGATATAATTACACATGGAAACCATTTAATCAACAACAAAAAATAATGCGTATTTTAAATAAAATACAACACCAAAACCCATTAGATTTTATCCTTTTTTTATAATAATGATGAAATACGTCGTTGAAATGTTGAACGAGCTTAAAATTGAAATAGTTTAAAATGTAATGTATAGGTAAGAAGCAGTGGCATACACATGGGGAGGTTTGGATGTTCAACTCCCTTTTGATATTTTTTCACTATAGTAAAAGTAGTTGTATGAAAATCGATAAAATATATAAATAATTTCTAACCCCTTCCCCCCCTCTATTTAAAATATTTGTGTACGCTGCTAATTAGAAATTATATACCTAATAAGGTTCTTTTCTTCATGCAGCAGTTCAATGCGTTTCGTGGAACACCGCGCATATACGCTATCATTTTGTTAGTATTCACGCGATAAATGCACGCGTGTTACAATATTATCGCGCATATTATTACGATATTCCCGTTACAAGGAATAATTTATGTGTGCGTGTTAGAAATTGTAAAAATTCACGATATTTTTCGTGCAGATGATGGGGCCCACTTGTGGATTACTTCGAAACTGTAGTAATTAAATGCAACAATGTTGTTAAAATGTCGTTGTCCTTGATTATTTCGTAGGCAGTATAAATCTCCTTACACATCATAAACGTATTGTTATAGAATTGTATCAGTATTTATTATGCAATTTATCTCGGCAGTCAGCGGCGACGGTGTACGAATTGAAATTCAAACGACGTAAAACATATAAAAAAACATAACGTTATCTTTTACGAGTGATTGGTCGCCTCCCGCGGCTGGGAGAGGTATAGGGGGCAGAGACTTTCCGGAGCTGTGCCCCTCCCGAATGGTGTGCGCACGCACGTGGGTTTACTCTGCAAGATGCTCATAATAATAATATCATGTACGCGCATATGTGTATTTATATGCAAATTGGAAATTAAACGTTTTGCCCGATTTTCCAACACACAGGTATATTATCATTGATCAATGTATATATAATATATATTTTATGTATATAACATAATCTAATACATTATTACCATAATATTATATGGTCGGCAACCATCAGATCGACACATAATAATGATGTTGGAGTCAAATCTCACGCGGATTAGACAGATTTAGATCCTGATGATAGAGTCTGTACATCTAAGTAGCATCCCTTACCACATAATATTATGCTGCAAGTACACTATGACACCACATACTAAGAATTCGATTAAAACGTTCTGTGATTCTTATAAATACTGAATAATTAAAATGAATTTGTTTTATTTTTGCTTGACCATTTTGTTAAGCATGATTATTGTGATTTAAAATACGCATGTTTCACCAAAACATCAATATTTTGAGGATAAAATGCACAGAAGTGTGCACTATACGATTGTATAAAATTGTTTTGTATTTTAATTATGAATATATTTGTACCCTATTATGTAATACACCTAGTTGTTCTTGTTAAGTATTATTCCAATAAAATGTATATTACATTTCACGAGTTAACAGTTTCTGTCTGAACTTACTATGTCCATAAATGAAACTATTAAAGTGCACTAAGATTTATTTTTAAATCTAAAAAAATATATATTTATCATTTTAAATACTACACATTCGATAGTATTATTATCATCACTATTGCTGTCCGATACTCGCTAGGAAAATATTTAAAATTAAATAATAATAATCGAAGGCGACAGGCCTGATATAGTGATATTCATATAATCGTATGCTATTATAGCGATAGGTAGGTCGATGTATAATACATCATGAACATAATATTATTATATTTCAAACAACAGCGCACCGCAAATATTTTCGTAGTCGTATTATATATTATATCCGGTCAGTTTCGCGTACTTGTACACAACGGACGCTAAAATGTTCTCGTGACATAATATATATATATATATATATATATATATATATATATATATGATGGACGTATAGTAAGTATACACCCTTGAAGTGGGCACGAGATAGGTGATTGCATAAACGCCATAAACTCATATAAACTATATAAATAACATTATATAGGTGTAATAATTTATGGTGTTTGGGTGTCTGTGTGCGTGTGTATGCGCTGTATACTGTACGAAAATATACTTTTTTTATTTTCTTCCAACAAACCGAACAAGAAAAATTTAGTTGCGTCAATATTTGTATCAAACGTTCAGAGAGAGGAAACTTTGAGTGCCACTTATTATTATAATAGGTTGAAAAGATTCTGCCGATAGTCATTTTAATGCTTATTTTAGTAATTTCAGCGTTTACTGTATACATATACGCAAAACGTGTATGTTCACATATATAATATTGGTAGGCACATCTGGTTTATACGTAAAATAAAACCACAATGCGCTGGCCCTAGAGTCGATGCCGTCAATACCTTTCGATGAGTAGGATTTTTCTAAAAATTATAAAAGATATAACTGCAGTGAGTGCAGTCGGTCCTAATAGATATTTTTCAAACCAAATAAATGTATCATTTTCATAACGTTATACCTATATAAATTTACGTCAATTTAAAAAAGTAATCGAATATGTCATCGATCGATTTCTTAAACGTTAATAATTATTATTTTTTTGGATATCATACGTTTAAAACTATTTTTGCTTATTTCATTTCATTTTTTTTTTTTTTTCTTTTTAGGTTTAAAAACGCCATATCATATGGTTAGTAAAAAAAGTTAACCTCTGGATTAAATACAAAATAATTTATAAGGATCTATAATATACGATAGATCGTAAACTAAGCGATTTGTTTTGATTTTTTGCAATATATTATCAAGAAGTTATTTGGAATCATGAAAAAAAGGTATGTTGTCTCTTCAAGTATTGACGAAAATTACTGATAGTTATAGATCCACATTGTTTGACTTGATTTCAAAAAAACAATTGTATATCATAATCGATTAGGTATAATATGTTCTAAAATATAATAGTATGGGCAGTATAATAATTAAATAATGTCTTTACAGATCGTAGGTATACTTTTACAAATGATTTTAAGCATTTTGTCGACTATCCACTAGGTCCCCCGTACAAATCCCGTTTCTAACACTTTATACAGGTATTTTATCGGTAATCATATGAATGTATAATTTTTAATGAAATGGTTTAGGCACATGGTTTACGACGATGATTATTTATGTTATGCGACCACGTTACGTTAAACAGATTCTATTCATGTCACGTGACTTATTATTATTACTATTATTATATCAGACGCACCGTCATTTTAAATTTTAATTAATCCGAACGATAATAATATAATAATGATAGCCGTATAATATTAATAGGTCTTTAGCACACACGATTATTATGTTATGTTATGTTATAGCAACGTGTATAGTCGTAAAACGAGCAGCATCGCGCTTGTAATATTATTAATAATATGATATAATATTAAATGAAACGTATTGATAGCCCACGCAAGGTCACCGCGTAAACATGTCTGTGTTTACACATAGTAATATAATAATGACAGTTGTCAAAAGGGTAGATTAGCCGTGCGGGGTCGGGTGGGCCGAGGTGGTGGCGGGGTGCGTCAGAGTACACGAGCCGAAAACGCCTGTCCCCGGGCTCCGTCGCGGGACGGCTTTAACGACGGGGCGGCGGCGGGGTGTCGGCACGTTTAAGTGCCCATAATACAATATAATCGTTTTTATCGGTCCGCGACATTATTGTTTTCCGTGAGTCTTTTATCGTGATAATATTATTATGTTGTCCTTTCCGTTCATGCGGCGACATTATACCATTATTATCAACAACAGGTACGATGTGCACACACAGGTATATATACATCTATTAACGTAATATCGTATTATAACAAGGGTCGCCGTCCACAGTCAGTCGATCTTTCTATATAGGTCAACCGTTATAAAAATTAATTTTACCAATATCGGTCGATCCCGTCATAAATGATCGGGTAATGGGATATAATATAATTATTATTATTATGAAGAAATAATGAAATATTATTCTTCTTTGGAGACATTTTTTTTTTTTATGCTCATCAAGCAAATCTCCTCTTCCTTAGTCGATTACCAAGGACTTAAAATTTCGAATGTAGAACACTTGTTTAAAAAGGTTGACGTCGTCGGCGACCCCTGTTATATAGGTAACTCGGAGTGAATTACAAAATTATTTAACTGGCGCCACAGATCCAAGTCAAAATGCAGAAATGAAAAACGGCGGCCAATTACAGCATAAACGCCAAAGGTACAATCATACACATATTATATCACATAAGGTATTGAAGATTATTTGTGGCATTATTGAAGGATTAGAGAAATTTTGAAAAAAGATCGCCGGTGACTTCTCCGTTTATAGCAGGGGTCGGCAAGTAATTTCTTTTGGAGTCCTAAAGATTAAAATAATAAATCAATGAGGTCCAGTAAAAAAGTTAAACAGACTTATAAACTTGCTATTTTCGATGTCAATTTTGTGTTTTTTACTCAACCTACTGAACGAATAATAAAAATAAATAAATAAATATTCTCTATTAATAAGAATAATATTACAGTAAATAACATTGTGAAGTACAAAGTTGACAAGGTCCAGAGTTTTGCCTTTCGCGGTCCGGATTCGGGCTGCGGTCCGCCAGTTGCCAACCCCTGGTTTGGGTACACACGAATTGCGTACCAAAACAGGTAGATGAACCTTTTTGAACGAATTGCGTCCCGGACGCAATTTCATCTACGGTTAATTATTATTGTAAGGGGTTCCTAAAGTGATATTTCTATAG
>JAIPRK010000151.1:243256-349745 GCA_025469195.1 Chaitophorus viminalis | reverse complement strand
AATAACCTTAAAAATATTTGGGTGTGTAGTATTGAATTCTTTGTTGAATTTACTGTGGAACGCTTCACATCCATTTGTGGTCAAAGAAAGGGCAGATGAACACTCAGCCCATATTTTAGGAGGGAAACGACTATCTGAAGTTATTTAATTTTCAAAAATAAAGCCTGGTCTATTTTATCATCTATGGGTTTGATGCTTTTTTATATAATTTTAATAATTTACATAGTGTACACCAAGACATTTTTAATCACGCCTCTTTTGAGACAGTACGAAGTCCGTATAAAGTGGGAAGGAATTTGTGGTGCACAAAACCGGAGCCGTTTAGAAATTTACCTGTTCGTTAGACCTTTTTGGACGGGAGCCGTTTGGGAATAAGCGAACAATAGATGGAAGCCGTTTGGGATCCGACGGTGCATCAGTCATGGAAGTTGTGATTAAAAGAGCCACCCATTAGTGACACATTAGCTGTTAGTAAAGAAATTTTTATCAGACAATTTTTTGTTCCTGTTTATTCAACAGTGATTTGACCATATTATTATAATTTTATCGAATAAATGTACGTAGGATGCACCTGCAACTACAGCCTACTACTACTACTACTACTACTACTACTACTACTACTACTACTACTATTACTACTGCTACTACTACTACTACTACTACCACTATCTATCTACTATTTACTATATCTACTATACGGGTCTAAAACATCTGCTGCTGCGGTTGAGCAAGATGAGCGATGACGATTATATTATAATGTATGCTGATGATTTATCGACAAAAATCGGGAACAAAATGAAACCGCGTGGTGACGTGTGAAGGATTACGTAAACATGATTTGAATTTTTCAGTGGCGCTCGACGGGGACTGCCTGTTTTCCATCGCGGATGCGTCGTGCCGTTCGCGAACGTAGGACTATATTTCGATAAATTATTATTTTCCCTTTTCTAGAATATTTCCAGCGGCAGCGCGCAATATAATGTTGGTAGAGGTACCCATACAACGAAGTGTGTATAATATATTAACAGATTGTACTTTGCGCTGCACAGGCGTATTATACATGTGTACGTATAATAATTCATAACGCTCCAATACTGCAGACTACGCGTATTTGTAATTTCCTGTTGCAAATATTGTAAAGTAGAAACTGCATTGAGACGATAACGTAACTTTTTCCATTTGCACGTAGACATTGTGGAAACGTTGATAACCATCTATATAATTGACTATCTAGAACATTCTAGTCTTGTAACATATTTTAACCTTTCAAAGCATAAAATACTTTACGGTTACTTTACTTCTGTAGATAGGAACACAGATCCCTACTACTGAGTGTAACGGACGTACAAACGCTATACAATACGTCAGGTTGGTGGATAGGTAATATGCTAAAATGTTAATACAAAACTATATAGTAATAAATATATATTCAAAATGTGTAATTGCTTTATGCTCATCATTATAATGGTTGAAAATAAAAGTAATTTACTCGTATTATATAAGTAATAATACACATTACACAAATATTAAACAAATAATTCGTTTATTTGAACAGAAAATGTGGACAATTGATGGCAATAGTTTAAAAGATATAAGTAGCAAGTAATAAGATCGAAAAAATCATTTAGTTGTTACACCATTTAATTTAGACTAGTACGCCACTTTTTGCAATAGTTTCACGTAATAACACGCGCGTATAAAGACAATTTATTTTATTCATCTTTTGCCGAAATTCATTATAGAATTCTAAGATGTATAATATCAAGTTCATAGTACTGTTTCAGTTTAATGTCGCATGTCTTTTTATGTATATTTTTATAGTAATAAAGCCAGAAGGGAAAAACAATTTTATTCTGTATTATTTACACTTAACTTATTATCCAAAATTATTATACTACTATTCATCCATTTATTAGTTTTTCATGTGTTTACTGCATCTATTTATTGCTGTAATTAAATTGATAATAATCAGTAATCATTGATATTCGTTATGTTGTATTTTACTGTATCTCCATGGAACTTTGCTTTCAGGTTTGCCTTTCAAATGCCTTCAGGAATTTATTGAAAAACTATGATTACCTATTAAAAAAAAAATTATTTATTATATTCTAATGCTGCGTTTTGTTCTGTTGCTTCCATTACTTCCAACATAATATGTATTTGTAACGGAAGAAAAAAATCAACATACAAATGTCGATCGTACCATATAATATTAAATATCAAAATTATTAAATAAGATGTAATAACTAATAATTTCGGATATGATATCGTTTTTAACATCTGCGGTGTGCAAATGCCAAAATATATTTCTAATTTTTATTTTTTCCCGTCAACTAACCGCATAAATGGCCTTGAACGATAAATCAAACACACCATGTACTACATATGTCATGATAATATTGTAAACAAATTTTTATGTACAAATTGCGTAAATATTATAAATAACAAAACATTAAAAAAAAAGAACGATAAGTTTTCTCGGATTTTTTTATTTAATTTTGTTTTTAATCGACACAATTGCATTAGATTTATCTTAAGAAACTGCAGTTTCCATATCAGAAAAACCCTAATTTAATTCCAACACTTTCCTTCATTAGTAGTTAATTGAAACACACAGCTTGGTATTTTGATTGAACATCTACGTGTAATCGAATTACCATTGGAAAAGTTTCTATTCAAGGAAAAACGCCACGTGGAAATTAAATTTGTGTGCCAGACTGTGTCGACAGTTATTTCTTGATTAATTTAACATTGTTGAATAATCATCTGTATATTTCAGATTTACTTTAATTTTATATATTACCTATTCAACTAAACACGCATTAGTCTCATTACAAATATAACCAAATACCATTAATGTTCTTATACCAAAAGTGGATTATATCAAATGTTTTATTACTTCTTAAAACAACGCGTACAACTAATATAAGTTTACAATTCAAAAATATTAATATTAATATAAGAAATATTATAGAATTTCAATAATTTTTAATGTTCAAAATAATATAGGTAATATAATGTTACCATCAATGTCACAAATTTATTTAATAATGAAATTGACTAGTCAAATCATATCATAATGGCTGAAGAAGCTATGATCATTTTTGATAATGAAAATAATTTATTGACTTTAACTTGATAAATCAGACAATGTTATAATTTTATACATTGATTAGTTGTAATAACATTTCTGATAGTTGTCCAATCGGCTGGGGATCAGTGTTATGTCCTATCAAGGATCCCAACGATCTTTACCAGAATTTTGCCACTGCAAAATTAAATGCAAATATTACAAGTTCACTTGTCGATTTGCTAAGTGGCTTTGAACTTCTAAGTATCATAGCAGTTAACCTAGTAGAAATAAGTTACGTTTATAAATTAATATCCTAATCAAAATTTTTGTATCTATTAAAATAATAATTAATAATGATAATATATTCGTACCTAGTAAATTAATGTATTAATAATAAGACTAATATTAATCATTTTTAAACTGAAGTAAATATATAATTATACAATATTTTTTAATTTGTATTCATTATGTATAGTTTTTCACTAAATACGTAAGTACCTCACATAAAATATTAGTTTTTCATTAACTACACAGTCTTAGTCAATAATGACGAGATAATGATAACATTTATTTATGTTACTAAATTGTTTGTATTATTATCAGCCTTAGTTATATGCGTCTTCGTAAATGTCTAACCAATATTATCAATGCTTATAAAAAAGTCAGTCTAAATACTCTGAACATTGAATATATATTCTCAGTAATGTCCACGAATTAAAATATACTGGATACCCAACGACCATTATTTTAATGGAACCCAAAGTGAATCGCCAAAATAGCTGTTGTAAAGTACACCTAGCGCTTGTTTCGTATTAGTGACGATTTTTGCAAGACGGCTAAATCATAACATTATATTTTAATTCGTATTTCGTAGTATTCACAATTCGATAATATTCAAATGTGTTATAAAAAGTAAAAATATAAAATAATTCATAAACTTAAAATTAATTGAAAATTATTTATTTTTTGAATAAGCTCTAATCTTGTAAAAAATGTCACTAGTACGATAACAAGCGCTAGGTGTACTTTACAATAGCTCTTTTGGCTAGTCACTTTGGGTTCTACTAAAGGAATGGTTTATATATGTTCATTGGGTATCCAGTATATCTTAGTCCGTGGTAATGTCTAAATATTATCATTGACAGTAACATATTATACACTTTACAAACTCCGAAGCAAAACATTTGTAGGTTTCGGAGTCCTAACGTTTTACAAATAATGAAATTATTTTTTGGAAATCCAAACAAATATTTCAAATTAAAATGCTGACTGCAAGTGCGAAGCAAATATTATAAAAAAAACCCGAATAAAGAGATTGAAGATGTCACAATAATCGAAAACTCGTCTTACTGTATTCATTCATCGTAGTGATGAATTCACTTTTAATTCTATTAATTCTATTTTAGGTTTGAAATCGTTTGCAAGCGATCAAATTCGAAAATCTATAAAATGTCTAACAGCAAAGCTTACATTATTGATTACAATATCATTTAAACGTTTAACAATAAACACCATTGTTAGTATAAAGATAGAAATCACACGGTATCATACTCTACGCAGAGCTATTCGCAGGCATTCAATTAAAATGTTAATTAAGTTTACTACAATCATTTTCATTGTTATATTATTACATCATGATACAAAATCGTTATCAATAATTGAAAACTGTATATAATTAACTAAAACCAATATTGTTGTCCAATTTCATAGAATATCTAAGTGGATTATTTCGTCAACTGCAGGATAATTTCAAAACCCCAGAAGAATAAATTTCGTCATATCGTCGCGCTTAAATATTGTTATCCTCTACACTCTTTTTGTTTTTGTTTTTTTTTTTTATATTATTAACGTTTGAGTACGCTGGATGTGTAGGTGATAATATAGGTATATATATTTTTTATTTTCTAAAATTTATAATTGATTGAAATTATTAAACAATGGAATTATATGGAAAAAAACGGAATACTCATTAATCAATTATTTTATCAACCACAATGTCATCTGCGGGTGCGTCAATCAATCCAAATCGCCTTCTAAACATTGAACATTACCATTGAATAGCGTCCGCTATTATATTATATAATATTTACGATCGACTTGATTACTACATCTATATATATATAATATATTATTGTGTTTACGATCCAAACGTAATAATAACAATATTGTACGATCGGCGCATGGCTATATTATATTTATGTGTGTGTGTGTGTGTGTGTGTGTGTATGTGTAAATTTGGTGTCCACTTCGATCGTTTTGCTGCACCACTTGAAGCGATTACCGGTGATAGTGTTGTGTATTGTTTTAATAAGAATTTTCACTTGGCAAATATAATATCACGAGTGTATGATACTCGTAGTTATCGGAAATATTGTGTGCACACATACACGTATGTACATAGTAGTTAGTACATCTATAACGCGTTCCGTCTCGTGGGAAACGTATGTAAGCACACTGCGCACACGTTTAGCGGTCGACTAAGACGGAATTAATGTGTGATACCGCTGAGATCTGGAAAACTTTTGTTAAGATCAAACCTCCTCCCCGAGAAAAGTGTAGGCATACGTATCGACAAAATAATGGTGAGAAGAGGGAGGGGATGGGAAGGAATTCGGACAATGCATAACTTTCATAAGAATCTTGACTCGATATTAAAATGAAATATGTTGGATTATTGATTTCATACTTTCTTCGTGTTGACTTATCAGAAAGAAAGAAAAAAATTGGAGAAGAAAAGAAAAAAAGAATTTTTATTTACCATTCACGATGCAGTTATAGCTGGTATATGTACATAATTTTTATGTAAACTTGTATCTTCTGTACGGTATTAGAACGAATTTTGGACGAATCTGTATAATAATGGTCCGTAAACGGGATAACACACGAACCATTAAATTTGTTCCCTATGACAATTTTCTCTGCTCGGCTTAAGACTAGGGTATACATTTATGTAACACCATAAACGCGCATAACTATTGTTGCTTAATATCTAACCTACCTCCCCCCTCCCACCTAAGTGTCCGATAATTTTACATAATTATATAATTATACATTTCTTATGGCGTCGGAGTGCCTATACTTTATTATTATTATTATTATTATTATTATTATTATATATTTTTTTCTTTCGAATACTATAACCGTAAAATGTAACATTATACAAACAATCGCAATGCTACCGTGAATATTTATCCATCAAACGTTTATACAATACAATGAAAAATACTGCAAAAAATAAGCTGGAAAAGTAAAAAGTCACAGCACTTGTGGTTGAGTGTTGTCAATCGAAATATTATACATTGATCGAAATCGGTACCTATAGACAAAAAAGATTTTTTATTTTTTTTTTTTAAACCACATTTCATCGACGATATAGGTATATAAGTATACCAACGATACGATGGTCGTGCAGCGCATTGCAGTTTTGGACTTTACGACACAATACGTATAATTATTTCGGGACGGCACGACTTAACGGTATGATAATGTTTATCGGTTTAGTTAAGCCGACCGTTTTCCGAGTTCGACTGCACATAAATATGTGTAGGTACCCGTGCTCACGACTCCCCGCTGACCAGGTATTATCGTTTATAACTATTTAAATCGGTGATTTGCTGTATGTGTGCGCACGTCAAAGCTTGTACGAATTGATTACACCGGTATAATAATTATTATTATTATCGTGCGTTATGCACAGTTTGTTCGTAGTAACATGTCCGCGTCCCTATAATTATTTCACTCCAACTATTGCACCGTAAGATTTTCCATAATACTGCTACTCATGTACACCTAACACAACTCTGACGAGAATAATAATACGATAGGTTTTATTAATAGAAATATCCAAAAGATTTAAAAAAAAAAACACTCAATCCTAATTACTTTATATATTGTTCTCTTATATGATCAAATCCGGATTATAGATTCATATTTGTCATCAACGTTTAACTACTTATACAAAATATATTGAGTTGGGCGTATAGTACATTATTTCCTTCAATAATTTATGTAATAATATGCTATTTCTCGAATTGAATTTGCTGTTTTCTTTGGTTACATAATATTTGTCCTTCTTATTCAATACCTCAGTAGTAAAATGTTTTGTACTCAATTCAAGATAATAGTTTTATTATTTATGGCCCTAATTTACTATTAAAAATCATCCCACATTTGTAAATTATTTTACTATTTAAAAAGCATCCCTCCTATGCACTACCTCAATTTTTTTTCTATTTTAAATGATGTACATTGTAAACTTATATCTGATATGATCATTGTAAAGGTATACCACGCATAGTGGAATCACTTTTAATTCACTGCGCTAGTATTATACATTTTGGTAAAGTTTTATGAATTTAAAAAAATAGTCATTGACGATCAATACACGGCCCCTAATATTTCCTTGAAAATAAAACTAGTTGACTCCTCAATGCGTTGTGGTGTTTTTCTTACTTTTACTTATTTTTTTGTCATTTATTTTTCTTTTTCTACCGTCTTAAACATTTTCAACGTCCTTAATTATTATTTCTAACCAATTCAAACAAGGAATCGCTATACTTAGGTAGTAGTTCTGAATTTCTCCATATACATAATTTACATAACAATATTGTTGTATAAATTACCACTTCTGTGCGTGAATATGTCAATACTCGCTTGTGAATATTCAAATCAAGACAAAGTTAGACAAGTTATTTATCGCGAGAAATATGAAATAGGAATATTATACGACCATAAGGAATATAAGATTAACACGAATAAATATTTCGAATTGAAATACGAAATGCATATATGTATATTGTATATTCTATGATAGTTATAATTTTTCTTTAATTAGACTTTTCGGTTGCAAGTGAATCTCAAATACTTCATTCATTTCTTTAAAAACTTGTGATGAAAAAAGTTTGAAACGTTAATGGAAATATATGTTAGAAATAGTAATTTATTATAGCTGTACAAAGAGTTCCGTCGCTATAAAATTGAAAAAACAAAGGACATGAAGTATAGCAAGCATGTCTGTCAATTTTATACTTGCAATAATAGACACCGTTCATGGAGTATTTTTGGGCAGAAGTTCCAATTTTCCAAGGTAATAACATTGGCAACAACGTACAATTCTAAGGAAGAATAAGTATGAAAAAGAACGCTTAAGAGGATGTCACACCCACATGTGTTTTCACCATCTCAAAAAAGTACGGCATACCAAGTTATGGCGTTCAGTAGTTCAAATATTGTGGTGTTACCTTTAATATTAGAGTAAACTGACCTATTAAAAACTTAAATGAGCGAACATTATCTATGTTTTGATGGACGGTTTTTTACAATGTTTTAATTTTCAAGTAAACTTTGAGATTTTTAAATTACGATTTTCCACCCGTATGTAACTTGCTTGGAAATTATAATATCGTACAAAACATTGATAATGTTCTCTCCTTTAAATTTGATCATTGGTCAGTTTACTTTAAAATTAACGCTAACAACACAAACATTTCAACTATTCAACGTAAATTTGTTGAACTTTTTATCATTTATTGTTAAAAAATAATTGTCAATGCAATTTTGTTACGTATTTAAGAAAACCTTTTATTTTTAATTTCCATTTAAATAGTTAAGAGTATTTTGTTTACATTTTAATCATAAAGGTTTATTGCAATTTATGGGCAGGTATTGACAAATTTCAGGATGATGGGAGAGAACTCCATGGTTCTTTCTCCTGGATACGTGCTTAAAGCGGTGGCGTACCGCTTATCTCTTCATATTAAGAGTAAAATTGAATTCAAACGCGTTAACTTTGAGCACAAAAAAACTTATACATACGGTAAATATTTTCCCCTCACACGTAAACAAATTTCTCGAGGGAGGGACAGGGGAGAGCACAAAAATGACAATAAAATAAAGTCCTCCCCCGTGTTACCTGTATGACGAATATAATACATACCACGTACAATTGTGTTCTATATCAATATATTAATATCAATATATCAATATATATTCAATCGCATAAATAATGATAACTCGTATATGACCAGTATATATTTATACAATATGTATGCGTCCCGCGTAATTATTCGAACAATACGCACATATAGATTACACACGCGGTGAGCTCGGTGTATAGTGTACACATAACACACGCGTAGGTGCCTGTATGGATCGTATATATAAATAACAATAACAATACGTACTTCACATAGTTTGTACGTGCACGTATAACGTCGGTGAACGTCAAAACGGTCAACGATACGAGTACGGGTGTGCGTGTGCTTAGAGTGTATTTGTGTAAAATATACCATTATTATATCCAGACACACACACACATACACACACACGGGACATTCTACAGGTAAAACTGGATAGGTTAGGTTAAAAATTCTCTCTCTCCGATAGACAGAAGTATCTAAAACAAATCCCTACCGGTCTCTTGGTTAAATCAGAAAAAAAGGATAGACATTTTCAAAATCACCCTCAAATTTACAAATATTTGGAAACCACTTATTTTTTAAATTAAAAATCTATATTTATTTACTAAATTATTGCCGAAAGTCGTGCTTTAGTAACAACGTTCAAATCTTCGAGCTATATACATTAATGTATTCAAACTGTTAGGCAGAATCTAGCGTAAATGGATTAATAAAGTAAGTCACTTATTTCATTACTATTAACGATATCGAGCTATGTTGATTACTCAAGTTGTAATTAAAACATTTAGTTCTTTTCTCAATATAACCAAAGGCTCACTAATTTTTAAAAACCGTTTTCATGCTCGTTTAAATTATATACATCCATAGTCTACTCGATTGTGTAAATTTCTCATTTACCAACCATCGTCTACCTTATAAGTTTATAACTGAACAATTATTAATTGTTTATTACTGAACATTACAATTGTTAAGAACGAAAGAAGCAACATTACATACCTAATACCATTATTTATTATTTACTATCCAATACTAATAATTTATCAATTAATAATTCATTTAATTATGCATAATTAAATATGCAAATATTTAATATGCATACATATTTTCCATATTGATTGTTGTTTCATTGGTGGTATAGCATTTTTGCGGTAGACATATTATTACTGAATTATATCTTTAAAAACTGTACGATTGCCGTCGATCGTTAGTCTAACTTTCGTCTTGAGGATAGTAAGAATGGTAAGATATACCCAAACAGACTTAAACCCTAGCCGATGAAAGAATCTAACAGTTATCTGATGCATGTGGACTCCAACTTGGATCAGACACCGTAAACTGGTGCAAAAATCCCCCAACTTGACATCGAAAGTTAAAAATAGTAAAACCCAATAACTATAGAGGTATTCAATAAAAACGTTCATCATCAAATGGTCAATTTTAAATAATTTTTCCAACTTAAAACGAGGGCCGATAATGCGTGGGACCTGGTGCTGTCACACCATCGTTTGTCACACCCATTTAGTCGACAGTGTTTTAACTTTCAATAAGCCGTGAAAATTACATCGGTGTCAGCTCAGCGTAGTCCTCAAAAACGTCACAACGTGAGACCCGTCTGACGAGTGACCTTTTTGCGGTTCGTCCTAATGCATTCTGTGCTAATTAACTGCAACGTAATCAAGTGGAGCTGGTGCAATATCCGTATTGCTGTATAGTATGTTGGTGGTTAATACTAGTTTTCTGATCGTTTTTGGAGCATATCAAGTGAAACCAGTGAGACCACATAGTGGCGGAATTGCTGGTGGTTTGATAGGTACGTTGAGTTTGAGGTAAGTGCACGCTGCGTGGAACGTTTTCCTCGAAATTGGCTCGATCCTCTTAAAAACATATCAATATCAATTATCTATATTACATGTATTTCATATCAATATTATATGCTAAAGCTTTTTCGGGGTAAATTTTGTTTTTCAGTATACATTTTTTTTTAAACTCGTTAAAATAAACCGTAATAACTGCAACACGTCGTGCATACAATATTTAATACCTAGTTAGAATGTACATATTAAAAATAGTCTTATAATCCGTGTTCAATTTAAATTGATTTTTTTTGTTCCATTTGGTTTTGTTCATTTACACATATATTGTACATATGCACGTATTAGTTTTAATTTATTTATTTGAAATATAACTTAAGAACATAAGCTCATTTAAACTAAAAACACTCAACAAGATAAAACCATGTACACCTGCCTATACCTATACATTGTTCACAATTTTATAGTCACGAAAACGTGTATATTCGATCGAGAATACTTGTCTACTAGTACAGAAGTAGTCATTCAACGATTAAATAAAGCGTTTCGACTGTGTCTCGTCGATAAAATATATACCCTTATGGCCTCCTGCACACGAGTACCTACGGTAAAGTATATTATTATTTAAGTACAATGTATATTGTTTTTTTCTTCTAATTTTGACATCGGTACAGTGATTACGGAGAAAGGGTTATAAGTAATAAATGTGTCAATTATTTTTTTGCTCTTGGAAAACAGAGGTGTTTTACAGAAGAGAATATTTGACGAGGGTATTTTATCATGCACGCGCGTACGGCTCCCGACCAAAGGCCATTGGTAATTAACTTGACCCGAATTGGACATGCAGGGATGAATACCGGAAGCCAATTCCCATATCAGTCCATCGTTAAATCTCCAATCACGTAGAATTCGAACCCCACTCCCGCGTTCCCGCGGACTATATCGTGAAATGTGTCCAATGGTTTTTTTTATTTTTTGTTGCATGTTTTGGCAGAACGAACACCGCACGTCACGAAAACACGTAGTTTATGGAGTGATCAGTGTTATACCTACTGAAATGCTCGAAGCGAATAAAAAAAATATATAATGGTACCTACTCGTGGGTGCGTGCGCGCGCGTGTACAATGTTTTTATTTTATTTTTAATTTTTATTCCAGAACTCGCCCTGATCCAAAATACATACAATTTACAATTATATATAAAATATCTAGGATATATATATTATACGATAATACTTAACTCTATTTCAAGGGTAACACACACAATACCATGATAATCAACAGATATTACAGGACCGCGTTTTTGGTAATGCGCATCATCTATACAGCCCTGAATATAGGTCTGATACGGGAAAAATTGATGGTGGTGCAAAGTGGTATATTACTATGGAGTAGGGATAACGTGATCGCGACGGAAAACTTGAAATTTATTCAGCTTAGCAAATCAGGACAGTCGATAGCAATGTTAATTATTTTTACTGTAGGAATGCGCATGGCTAACAGAAACGCGCCTTTCAGCTAGGGACAATATAGTCGTCTAACTCCCTTAGTACCGGCTCACGGTACGACATGATTAATTTGAAATTATACCGGTGTTTTATACCACGCATATAACGTAATATAAATGCATACCGTAACGGAGTAATGCCTTGCAGATTGAAAAGGAGGAGCAGATGAGAGAAACGATTACACCGTGAAACACGGAAGATTTTAACCCGGCAAACCCGGGAGAATGATGATTAATTGTTGATGATTTGCCAATGTCTGTACAGGCCAAGGTGATGAAATCCACGTTTAATAAGTATTCATCATATATATATATATATATACGAGTATACGTTTGTTAAAAATAATATTAAGCAAATTAAATCCCCCGTCGACGGTGAATATATCCAAGGGCACATACAAGTGTGTTAAGCATTTTGAAATTCGTTTTACGTTTGACCACCGCGAAATGTTTGATTCTTTGTCCAAAGTTGTGTGTGTGCGGCAGGTATTATAGTAACAGTATTATAAATAGTGACCAAACTTTAGTGTGGTATTGTAACGCGCGTAGTAAAATCACTGTCATCCGACGGATTAAACCCCGAGGGTCCGTGCGACAAAGTAAAAAGTTCTGCGCACAAAGTAAGATGACTTTAGGTCGGCTTTGATACATGCTTTGGACTTGGCATACTTTATACGTATAATAATATACACACGTATACATCTATATTATATACACACATCATCACGTGCCTAGGTACGTATAAGTATTATTTATCCTGGCCGCGATACCGTTATTCTTTTTCGACTATTTATTTGATGAAGCGTGTTTTAATAATATTATTTATTTACGACGAAGTAAATCTATTTCGCAATTAAAGTACCCCCAGTACGTCGTGTTTACCGACGGTGTGTTGTTTTCATCACTGCTAAACGGACAAAATTTAAATCACAATTAATTATTTCACGTCTTAACCTATATCGCCCTCGGACAGCATAAAGTCTATGCAACTCGAGTGCCGGCCGTGAACGATGTAACATGTATGGACACGATACGGATTTGTTGACGGTGGTATTTGTATACAACGAATACCGCGTGCGGTCAAAGAAATTAGTATATTAATTACGATTTTATGCACTTGCATCTTTTTATCTCCGACAAACACATATTCTATATATTTATTGACTTTTTGAAGTAGTTACAATTATTTACACAAATAACCTATTGAAATAAATATCTACATTTTTATTATTGTTTAACCTATACCGGCCACGGAAAGACGTGAAGTGAGCGTAGTCGAATATCTAAATCATATACGATTCGTACGAATAACGAGCTTCTTGAAATATGATTATATGAACATAATATGTAACACCGCATACTCAAATATTGAGGGCTTATTTTTAGTTGTTTCATGTTTTTATATACGGTTTTGATTTTTCGGTACTATAATATAAATGTTAGCAGTTATAACTTTCTTTGTGTGACAAGTTCATAATAAGTTTGACATAATTTTGCATGATTTGTCTGTATTTTCATCGCATTGTTTTGCAACATTGTAACGCATCAAGTTCCAAAACCTGATAACAGTTAAACAGTCATTGTTTAATTGCGAATAATTTCGTTGTTTAAAATATATACCTATCTTATACATACTATATACTTGTAAGTACATTCGATTTTACTGCATACGCTTTGTACATACTTAATTAGGCAATCGAGCAATTTCGTTAGGTTTATGTATATTATACAATACGAGAAAACATGCGAGTACGTTCTTTAAATCTCGCTTTTATTATTCAGCCAGTTGTGTGGCCAACGAATGCTTATAGCTTACTGCGATCTCTTGTAGTCCTGTATAGTAGGAGTATACGTGATGAGGCCAATTTAATCAAACGAATAATGTTTGTCGATCAATCTATGTCCACGGGCCTTAGCGTTTAACGGCATAATATATTCGGTAACAACCCGAATATGTATAATATGTGTTCATAATATATGTTTGAAAACAGCTAATTTATATATTTATTATGAAATGTGTACACAATAGGTGCTACTTTATTGTTTTTGCTCTTGATATGAGTTGCAGGTCAAGTGATTTATTTGCAATCGGTTTCCGTATAGTATCACGACGACTCCAGAAATGACAAAACACATAACATAGGATTCAAAAATTATTTTTTGAACTTGAACGTTAATTTTATTACGACGAAAAGTAAAAACACACTCATATAAAGTAATTAGATTGTTATAATTTACAACGCCCCAAAGTTATCTACTTTGAGATTCCAAAGTGATTTTCGTTTACCAACCCATTTTAGTTCTGATAACAACTCGCAGATGGATCATCTTGAAAGCTCTCCTTATTTATGAGGCTTTCATCCCATACACTTAGACTCTCATTATATTCACTTATTGAATTAATTTAGTAATTTGTAATTGTAAATGTTCAATTTCTATTTCATATGCTTTGTGTCATAAAATTTGACTAAACACGTCAGTTGTAATCTCATTATCTCAACAATGATATAAGTCATTTGAAATGTATATAATGTATATACCTACACTAGAAAGTAATAGAAAACAATTTAATTTAAATCCATATAGCGGTCGGTGTGTTAAGTGATAAATATGTACTATAGTAGCAACTTTGTAGTTATATTAAATCATATATTATACCATTTTTCCTCGAACTTATTAAAATTAACTTTTAAGCAAAGCTACCGAAAATCCTAGTCTGAAAAGTGTTATTACACTAAATGTTGTAAATGTGGCATTTATCAGATGAATAAAACACAAAATGAATGGGTTCGAAAGCGATTTCGGCGAAGGATCACATTTGTCCAAAAGTAATCAGCACAGTTTTATTTTATACGCCATAACATTCAAATTGTCCATATCAACGTATACATTGTAAACATTGCAATACGGAAAATATAAGTTTTCCCCAAACGAAAGTGGTCCATTTGGAGTCAAAAATATACATGTACGATGTTGTCAAACACTATAGGACCTGTAGGTGCTCGCACATCACTCGTTATTTTTTAACTTCCCGCAGGAAACCCGTTTACGTAGAATAAAAAGAAAACAAACGCACGCTTTTTTCCGGTTTTATTTTCAAAATAGATAAGATACATCGCGTCTAATCATTCGGATTCAGAATATCTACATATGAAAAAATTTAATCTAATATTTTTCATTTTTTTAACGATCACGCGGAAACAAATTATTGAGGAGTATTCGTGGACTATTTGTCTATTTCAATACAATCGATTACCGCTCTTTAAATTAAAGTATCATGTATTGTTGAAAAATGGGTTGACGACCGCACATGGCACGTGTATAAACACGCATACGTGTATAGTTGCGACTTCTGAGCAAAAATTATTGTTATTATTATTATTCCAAAAGTGTAGTACCCGTAAGATCAAAATAGTGTTTGTAAGGTAAACATCGCAAATGGTTTTACATAATTTTTATGCATCGTGTTCGCTGCACTATTGATTCTGCGAAACATATTAATAATACTTTGTTTTCGCTGTTGATTTCCACTTATGAATTTATGATATTTATATATGTTCGAGGGCACATAAAATATGTATAATTAGCATACGAATATTTAAATGCGCGTTCGCATAGGTATGCGCGCACATGGTGTACATGTGTGTTGTACACACGGCGTTTCTAGTTTTCTACGAATATACGTATAAATTGTACACAGCACACGTGTTGTACATACGCGGCACTACGCAATAGTTCGAACACGAGCCATCTACGGTGTATACTATTACAGTGTGTGTGTGTGTGTGTGTGTGAGTTGAAACAACTGTTATATTACAGTACAGGTCAGATAAGAGACAATTGATTTATCATTTATAAACGGTCGTTCTTTATTGTTAACCCGTGCATATCTTCAATTGATTGATGACATAATATTATAATAATATATAGTAGGTATATTATAATATGCGGGTTAATCGTTGAAATACCGACCCCTGTAGGGCTGTAAATATTGTACTACATTACCGTTTGACGTGTTATGCGATCGAATTACATCCAGTCTAGTAATAAATTGTAGCGTATTCGATCCGTGATATATTATACTAGTGCATCCGAATGCTATTATTCAGTTATTTACATAGTCTTTTGAACGTTCTTATATACGTTTACAATTTCAATTATCTTTATACTTACATATTGTTTACTTTCGTTCACTGCGAAGGACAAGAGCAGCACCGATCATATCTTCGGAATGGCCGTCGAACTGACTATCACACACCGTACGGGCAACCGACTGTTTGTTCCGGGATAGTTGTTACTGGTGCCGACAATGCAGTTGTCCACGATGCGGTATGCCCGTACATTGAAATTATATAATTATAATATGATCATTTCTCTACAGTACGCAAAACGGTAAAACAGAATTTTTTCCCCATATTCAACAGCTATAATATATATATACATATACCCAGGTACAATTCAACCTGTTGATCATCGTTTTTCTGGTTCAAGCAGGATGCAAAGTGCTCGTTCACGACCGTTGTGTGTCTTGGTCAAAGTGCTGGACCGACAAGGAAACGTAAAATGTTTCGTTGTTTTCAGATCGTGTTTGTTAACGCTGAAGAGACCACGGCATTCGAGATTCCTACGAAATTTAAAGCAACCGAGACAGTTGCAGAGGTTCTTATAAACACTTAAGTCTCCGATACAACCACAATCAACCGAAATCTCGGTCCCTGTGAACTTTGCAAAAACAACCGCGGAAATCGAGATGCCTGAAAACATTAAAACGATTACGGAATTCGATATGGCCAACATTTGCACTAATACTCGTATTGTTTTTAATGTGGACATAACCACTACGGCCGTCAATGAAAGAGAATCAAAAACGCGTTGCCTGTTTCCCCACCCCTCTATACAAAATCTAAAAAATAGAATTATACAATGAATTAAAAAGTTGGTTTTTAATAGTTGTAAATAGCTTGTCGTGCGTATAGTTATTGACTGTTGTAAACCTTCACCGTCAAACGTTGTAAAAGAATAATATTAATTCAATTAAAAAAACATTAAATAAAAAAAAAATTTTTGTTCTTATAATTTTTTTGTATATTAAAGCAATATGTTTTCTGTCGAATAGTATTTTAACATCATAACTGAAAGATATTTTTTCCATGTATTTAAAAAATCTTAAGTAAATGTATATGCAATAATTTATACGTGTATATACTATCAAAACAATAGTGTATTTAATTATTGGCTAACGATAATACAACGTTGTAGACAAAATAATGTTTATATATTGAATCGGAAGTGCGGCGTATGATGAAAGCATGAAGGTCATACCACAAGGTTATGTTTGAATATAGAGCAATTTTGCTAAATTACATTAGATTAGATTTAATAAGTAATTTTATATTTCCAAATAAATCATACACTTGATTAGTATCGGCTTGGAAACTGCAGTTTCATCAAAATGACGGTTGAATTCACTTTGATGATTTTTACTCTTGATTATAGCGTAGTTGGGGGAAAAAAATACAAGTTTTGAAAGCTATAAAATATTATTAATACAGTTAAAATATTGTTAATTTCGAATTAAACTTCACGGAGTCATTTACGGAGTGATACTTATTTGAACCCCATAAATACGTCGTAAAATCTATATGAATGCTTGTATAAAATTATATTATATAGGTACTTGTAATATAGGTAGTGAATAAATCAGACCGGTACATAGACGTCACAATAAGGGAGGGGCTGCAAGGGGTGCATAGTATATTATAAATACTTTTCAATGAAAAAGAAAAAAATTTAAAAAAATTGTTTAGAGTAAAAATATTTATAATTAAAAACTATTTATTATTGGTATTGGCATATAATTTGAAAAAATATTCCTATACGTATTAAACTTTAATAATTAAAGCATTATTTTGAAGTCAGCGTACACTATGATGAAAATTTTAGTCGCGCCTTTGGACAGATGAATAGATTTCCTTTCGTATACACTTCACCATACACGTGGTATGTAAATCATTTCATTTATCTCTCCGGAATCGTATCAACTATGTTCGGCATGTGTTAGAACCACATCATGTTTGCACACGATCTAAGCTCACGAAAATGAAAAATTTTATGAACGGAATGTTCCACGTCTTCGCGATTGTTGCGAACGATGGCAATTTTGACGAAACGTGTGAAACTTTTCATACTTTCAATTTTCGAATTGCAATTTTCTACACGGAACTGTGCCGTAACTACCGGTAGTGCAGGGAAGACATTCCTACTGAAGTTCACACTTTCAGATGGTCTTCTCTTATAATAGGATGAATTTAAAAATAATATAGTAGAAACGAATATAATTGTATATGTCTGTTCTATAGCCAATTATAGTAAAATTTGGATTAATTTTTTCGATTACGATAGTTTTTCTGGTAAGCTGACAGCGGAGAATGAAGACGATCGATTATAATATTATAAAGTTTATTAGAAAAAAAGTTACTATTGAAAAGTCAATAACGCAACATTACATTTATACCATGAGAACATAATATTGTAAAATGTAGTACTTGCAGAGCATTTTTAACATTGCGCCCGGTCCTAAAAATAAAACGTAGTTGCGGCATTACGTTACGGTCGAACGGTCGAAACCATGGCATGGGATCTTACACGAATCCACTATAAAAGTACACAATACAAATATTATAATAATATGACACGCATGTTTGTATACATAATTCTACTATCTATACCTCCTGTATATTAATGCCGTTCCGCGTCACCCTCGGGGTAAGTATATGAACGGTTTAACTTTCGTCCGCGACTAAACACACTCCGGGACCAGACGAGGTAATCCAGCCTATTAAACCGATGCTCAAACGTTATTAATACATAAATATACGATACAGCTATATCCTGTGCACTATTTTACACATTATGACGTAGGTAAGCGTGTATGACCGCGTTTGAACTGTTTTCATGCGCATAAACCGATTACTGTGCGGAGCCGCTGTGCCCGGTTGTATTCACCTGTACGCAAACACTAATGGAATTATACACGTATACGTATACAATAAATAATGTGATAATGCAAGCGTTTATTAAAAAGCATACCGACAGTATTTGTGCTCGCATAATTTATTCAGAGCCTCCTTCTTCCTACAGCAAAGGTATGGCGTATGAATCGTAAGATTTTCAAAAACTCTAAGCCATTTTAAGTAGTATAATATACAGTTTTATCACTTGTTGTTTCATTCTATAATCTATTTGCTTTTTAGCTATTTGCTATTCTCTAATATTTATCTAACCAAATAGCTATACATTATCGTCTTTCACAAACTATATATTTATAACCCGGGGCGGATTGGCGATTTTTTTCGGCCCGGGAAATATGAATCAAACCGCCTATACACCACAAATGTAACTTTCCCTCTCCCCTCTCCCCAAACAAAGCACCATAATTTTACTTAAATTTTTAAAATTTATCTAGTTTTAGCTCTAAATTAGTAAAATATATAATACTTAAAATTATAGGCTTTAGCTATAACAGTTTTGTGTTGATTAGATAAGGTGATTAACTTATTCTAACTTATACTTGAAGTTAAATCTTATCACATTTTTATATATAAGCAGACAATATTTTTAAATATTTTGTAATCAATAGACGTTCACTTTAAACTTTTATTTAATATTATAATCCTATTATATAAATAGGTAGGTAATAAATACATTTTATTATTTCTCCAACTGTTCATAACTTTATGCTTTGTCTTTACTGTAAAAAAATTAACAGTTTTACCCACAATCATCAATTTTTAGTTTCTTAGTTAAATAATTAAATTATGTTAATTTTGTGTAAACTTTATGATGATACTTTATAAATAAATCCAAAATTTTGGAACGCTATTTGTACTTGGAAGGGAGGTCGTACAAATTTCGGAAATGTGCATATAAATTCGTACAAATTGCCTACGAAATGGCGGGACCGAAAAAAACACTCCGACGGCATCGGTTCTGGAGAAACGTTTCTTCACCCCTCCCCCTCCCTCAAACGGTGTTGTTTTGTATGTAGGGTGAAAACTAAACGCGTAAAAATTCGAAAAAATAATAAAAAAATGGTCATATAAATTCATATTAATCATATACTAAATATTAGTAAAAAGAAATCATGAAAATCGTATGTGGGGGTAATGGGGTAACATACGTTTAATTTTGAAAGTAGAAAAACTTGTTATACAAAATTATTTTAAATAAAAATAATAAAATAATAATCTATTCGTTATTATTCAGAAGGATATTATGTTTATAGCCAAAAATGTATTTAAAAATACAAAAATTAGAACATTTTGATCTATTATGTTATTATTAAGAACTAAAAAAGACCACAAGGAATGAGTAGGTGTGTAAAGGTTTCGTTTACATTGCTAACGCTAATTTGGTAAGATATACGAGTATATTAGACTATATTACCAAAATAAAATAAATTTCTAAGAACCGTAAATTATGGTCGGGTCTAGACATCATATAAAATACAATACCTATATTGGTGATTAAAATATTATTATCCTGCTAAGTATGTCTTAAAATCACGCTTAAATGTACTAGTAAATATTTATACGGCAATAAAAGGTTAATACCACCGAAATGCAATAACATACTGTTTGTGAAAAAAATACCAAAAATAGGTTTCTAAGATAATATGAGTTGATCATTTTAGAGAGTATTTTCAAACATATATCGGTACATTAGATTCATTATCAAATGTATACCTATGGATGAGAGCTGGGGCGCCAAAACCTATATTGATGTAGGGTGACTGTCCAGTGTCCTAAGTATTTAAATGTGGGCGGGTATTAGAGATATAAATATATAATGAAGATTTTTTTATTTTTTAGTATTTTTACTGCCTCATAGATTGCAACTAAAAAATTATAAATTAAATAAGTACCTAAATAAGGTGGTTGGGATGATTGTCAAATATGAATTGCCCCACATATATTTTAATATTTCTTCACCCCTAGAGGGGGATGAGTATATTAAAATCAGAAACACACTGAGAAACCAAAGTACGCACAAGGCTGAAGATACAACATCAACAAGGGAACCTTAAAATGAAACACGTTTTCAAGTGGCACTAATAGGATATCATACTAGTTTAAAATTAAGAGGAAACTACCAGGAGATACATAACTTTGAAACTTACACCGTCAATAAGGAACCCCTTGAATAATATATGTTATTCAGTAATGAACAAAGAAACTTCTAACCTATTGTTTTCAATTAAATTATTCGTTATATATATATTTATATATAAGTTATTAAAATTTATTATAAGCGACTAGTAACAATATTTAATTAGATAGTTTTTGTTAGTTCTTTAAAACATAGGTATTAGGTGTTTGAAAATGTATGGAAATATATATTTTTTTTTTTTTGAGAAGAGACAAACCGTCTTACAAAAATTATATCCCAAGTTAATTTATACTTTACTGCCAGTATGTATACGTATATGGTATACCTACAACTGTTAAATACCTACACTATATTATAAAATATAATATAAGAATTATATTTTTTTTTTTTTTTTTTGAAAGAAAACCCCCATTGTTGGCGATAAAACAATAAGGTGGTGACATTTTAAATGAATATACATGTACAATGAAAACTATACAAATACCATTGTATTGTAAAACTGTATAATAATTACATTCCTTGAATTAAATTTTTAGATTTTTAAAATTAAAATGTTAAAATGTATATCAATAAACATCGAATGACAAATTTAATGATCCCAGTTGTATCTATTTATATAGACCACAATATAGTATAACATAATATTATCAAAATGACAATACATGTACGTCTATATTGAAATTTTAAAACGATAATAATTTATTCACACTTTTAATCGTTCAACTCGGAGATTATAAATGTCTTAACTATAGATTGTGGTAGTTTAAAGAAAAGACTGAAAAAATGGGCTGGAAATTAAAATACACTTTTTATATTTTATATATACTTATTATATTTTTCAAAAGACTTCCAGGTAAATGTAAAAAAAAAAAAAAAATTGGTTAAAATTACCATAGAAGTTTTATTAAATTGCCACTCATAGAGGAAAAAATTGATGAATAACGTTTTCCTCCGCAGCAAAATATCACACTTTTTCCGTGATAACGATAAAGCTAAATGGATTTTCACAATTAGTTGAAAAGCTATGAAGTGATTAAAAAAAAAAATTACCTACTTTTTAAAAGTATCGTTTATGATTTTATTCAATCCATAAAGTGAACTTAATAAGTATATGAATTATTAAAAATACTTCATATTATGAAATATTTGAAATCTCTTTTTTTGAAGAAGAAGAAGAAGAAGAAGAAGAAGTGTAAAGACATAATTTTATAAATGATGTATTTTAAAAATTTAAAATAACCATCAAAATTAACTTAAATTAATTGCTACCATAAAAAAAAAAACCGTTTTTAACGTTAAAGTGTCTTAAATATTGAATTAAACTATTAAATTTCTGTTGGTGAAAAAAGGTTGTACACTCAATGGTAAATCAAGGCCTTTTGTTACATCGTTTTCTTCGTTATAAATAGATAATCGAAAACAAAGTTTGATGCACATCTATGAACCATAGTGTAAAAGCGGTAAAAGGATTATCCGCATGCAAATCAAACATAATGCAATATTATATATTGGAGAATATAACTACTGAAACGTGAGTTTTTGATCGCCCTGTACATTATATATAATATACAATATATACTCATTTATTGTTTTTCGTATTATGGATAAAAGTTTAGCGTTTTATTTAGAAGTTAGACGAATTAATTAGGTGTCGTTTTACTGAAACTCAAGCCTTTGTTGACTTTGTATTCCCAAACAGTATAGTCGACAACTGCGGCAGGCAGGTAGAGATTTTATAAAACAAAACGATCTGTCATGGATATTTCCGTACTTCGACACCGAAATCAGACGCTTTCCTCGGAAATGTGAAAGAATAAATTTTCAAGTACCACTACTCGGCAGGTTAATTTTTTTCGTTCAAACTGGTATACAATATAATATAATATTATACAATGTGTACACGTCGTTATTGCGCTATTTTAGGTGTGTTTTTTTCCTTTCTTCGTATAATATGTTACATCATATTGGTAATTCTTTTTTCCGGAGGCGTACTACACTTGTTACCGGTGGTAATTTTTTTGTCAAACGTAATAAACGTATAACACAATGTCTACGCACTGTGGGTACATACACCGAACAAATATATTAAATAATGTATATAATACATGGAGATGCACTGGATAAGTGTACACACTGCGAGTACATGCTGAGGTGCACACAAACATATACACCAAAACGTGCTCACAAGCACGCACACAAACATACACCAAAACACACACACACACACACGAGTATACGAACACATACATGTATCACATTAGCGGTTAACTGAGCGTAAACAGTGGATTTCGAATATGATGCTGCGACGGTATTACCCTCGAACATCGCGGCATCGCGTTTTCGTGGTTGCGCCAAAAGCTGTTTCGATCCGTCATGGGATTAAACGCGTACTTTGCGCGGTTATATTTTCGCGCGCCAAACCGAGCCACGCCGAGCGCATTATGGTAATATATAGGAAGTAACACACACATGCGTGTAACATTGTTTTGTAGTCGTATATGGTATATGCGGTATGTATAATGTATAATGGAAAGAAAACAATATAGTTTACGACGAAAACAACGCGCGATGCGCAGTAATACAAGTTCGCGGACCAAACGCGTTTCGCCAACACATCAGCAAACACACGTATAATAATACGTATATAATATATATATATAATATATATGCTGTTATTTTTTTATTGATGTTGTTATTGTTTTTAATAAGTACGTGTGCGATAAGATGCGCGAGTGTGCGTCGTATAGAGTAGAAGCCGCGGAATCTGTATGTTGTTATTATTATTATGTTTTGTTATTATTATGAAAGACACGGGTAAGGCGGAATTCCGTTCGCGACACCGACTCGATAACTGTTTGAATCGAATTATTACGATATATACTCGTAAACAAATTATATAGGTACATGAGCACGCAAAAGGCCTATTTATCGCATGACCATTGGCGGGAGGAAATGTTCGCGGACCACGCGCAAGTTATAGACGGTTGTGACCTCTTATCGTGCTATCCAATAATATTGTTATCACGATTATCATTGTTAATATTTCGCGTGACATCGTGATTACATGGTTTTCATCAGGACACTTAATTATTTCCTCCAACAAACGAAAACTGCAACGCGTTACGTATACGGATCGTTTAGTATTGATCAGATTTTGTCGATTTTTTCCTTAACCCCGTACTCCCGCGCCCACCGACACGGCGGCACTCGGGGTGTTCGAGAACCACACTGAAGTACGCAGATCCTTCTTAAGCTGCTTCTCGAATTCCAACTTTACGTAATTGATAATTTCTTTTATACTTCAATCGTTTTGCATTAATAGATATACAACAAACACTTATGGCGGTGGCAGTGGCGTAGAGTATGTGCAGACGAGCTGATGAGCCTATGTTATACACAAGGAGTGCAAAGTTGTACGTCAAACGTATCCGGTAATTATAATTATTATTATTACGTTTTTATCCGACTAAAAGGGAAGATTTTTCAAAGTTTATCAGGACCGGAAATTTATCCTGCGCGTAGGCATGATAATATTATGGTGCCTGATGTATAACTTAGATCCGAGAACGACGTTGCTCCGAAGATTTACACCGTACGGTCCGTACGTCATAGTATTATAATAATAACATGCATATAATAAATCATTATTTACGTCGTCAAGCGGCGTGCGTATACGTACTCACATTCGTAACGCATAGACGCGTGTGGGCGCGTGTGAGCCGTGATACGCGTACGAAAAGTGCGCGCACGCCGCTAGTGGACGGTCGGTTGCGGTGTTGGTGATGGTATGAGGGGGGGGGATAGCAGGGTTGAACATGTTGTACGGCGCGGGTGCGCATAGGCGAAATTTCAACGGTTCGCGATTGGTCCGTCGGCGTTGGTGCGGGGGCCCCCGTGGTGGTGGTGCGTGTAGACGAAAAGCATCCCCCCTCCGAGCATCGTGGTCTCACCGTCGCACGACCTCGCCGCTCCGGCCTAGGACGACGACCATCCACCCCTCTCCCGACCACCCCCTCCCCCACGCCCATCGCTACCACCCCCGACCCGTCGGCGAGAGAGAAGGCGCCCCGGCGCTCGTTTAGGCGCGCGCGGAGTATAAACGAGCGCCACAAGTTGATCGGCGTTTCACAAGTATCACGGTCGTTGGAGCAACAGCCACCCCGGGAGTCCTCTGCAGACTATCTTTCCACTGGGATACCATCGGTGAGTACCCATGCATACATTATTATAATAATAATTATGATATTTCGTCATCTTATTAACATTCTTAATTCTTATTATCTTAGTGATCTTAAATCACAAGTCGACAAGTCCGCGTGATTTTTCGTTATTCGCGTTTTTGCCGAGCCTGAGCGGTTCATAAATGATATGAAAACATACACACCGAGCGAATATTAATTAACGGCTCGGGTAGTTTGTATAATAAAATACTATAATAATATGTTTGTTTTGTCATAATGATGTATTGAAGTGTCTAGGTGGTATGCTGGGGTTAATTGGTATTGGTTATAGTTCGCTGTAGAAAGATTTTTCCGGTTCTATATTCTGTTGTCACTTTTTCCGGTAGCAAGTTCATCAGTTATTGAGAGGATTTTTTTCCTCAATTGGTTCTAAATAATACTTTTGCGATATTATCACTTGTGTTACACCTTTTTTCTAATATCGAATATATATATATATATATTGATATATTGTACTTTAATCCGTTAATAATTTATTCAATACTCAAATTTCAATACGCTTGACGTCAAATAGCGACGGAGTAGCGATAATATTACTGTGTAAAATATTTGAATGTAGAAGATGAGTGCACTAAATTTAATTTGTTTCTATATTAAATATTTCAACAAGGAAAATTACTGTTTGTGTAGGTATACTGCAGTGTCATAGACATTTTGAATTAATTCACTCTAAAAAGGTACTATACATCCAACTGAATGCTGAAATATTCAAAGGGAAATGTTGTGGAAATTAAATTATTTATTCCAAAAAAAATCACAGTACGTTTTAAGCGTCCATTTTTAAAAGAACTTAAATATTTGAATAATACTTTTATACAACTTAGATACATCAAAAAATATGTTTTATTAATATGTATTTATATTATAATTATTAGTAGACAAGACAAACGTTTAAATACAATACATTTATTTACAAAACATGCATAGCCATTAAAATGTATACATACGTACATTTAGTATGAAATAAAAGTTATAAATCTTATAATATATTACTGCTAATATGTACGAGTAGTGTGTGCTCAGTGTTATACTTGGCTGCTTTCCAATTATATCATATCAATCATTACAAAAATGTGATTTATCAATGCACTCTGATCGAGTTGTTGATCTCTAATGTTAAGTATTTTATTTTTATTTTCTTGTCAAAATTGTCTCCGTAGAACACGTAATATACAGTGCATTTAGTTTTAAAAAAGTATAATGTTTTAGGATTAAAATATAATGTTCATAATATGTTATCATTTAAACGATAGTGTGCAATATAATTTGATGTAAAACATCAATCGGTTCGGCGGACCGAATGAGTTTCTAAATGTTATAAAATAACATAGTATATAAGATACAATTCGGGATAGACTTAGTCATACAGCCAGCAACAATAATAAATCCATTACAGTTACACCACAGCATTTACCGTATCCATGTCTCAAAATAACGCCTCCATCCCTAATTCAAAACCAAAAGTATCATAATATGTCAGAATTTCAGCCAATACGTAATCAATCAATTGACTTTATTACTACATTTCTCGTTGATCTCAACATAATCCTTAATTCCTATTATGTTTATTCTAACAACCCAACTTAATAAATATTCACTTCCTATAATTTGTTTATATTATTAAATACACTACATTGACTATCGTCCGTTATTGTATTTGTGCCACTTTTGTCATTATTTATCAAATTCTAGGTATTTGGTATATTTTATATCGTGTAATTTCGTTATTAATTGCATTAACCTATTGATAGCGCACTCAAATTTGAATTATTTTAATTGAATTATAGGTATTATTTCATTATATATCTTTCTCAAAACTTTGTTAATTGTCATTATAAATTTAAAATATTTTTATCTATAATATTTATTTTATTATAATTTCCGACCTGTAATGCTTCACCATAAAAAAGCTCTTTAAATTAAAAAAAAAATTAAAAAACTAGCATACAATTTCATTGTATTAATTGCGTTATGATAATAGTATTATGCACTTGAGTCGAATATTGAACACCAAACGATTACGTATTGTTAAAACATATTGATATTAACAGTAAAGTGACTTTAATTAGTCCACACTCCGGCACGTAGCAATCATTAAAATTTAGAGTTATTGAAGACAATTAATACTATGTACCAGCCGTTCGAATTTCGTCGTCAAATTAAATAATTATGATTTACAAACATAACAATGATTAACGATGGGCGTACGTATAAAATATAATCATAATGATGGTAATAATAATAATTGTAGTGGACATTCGGTCCGCGTATTGCATTGCCGCTGTTTATAGGTGCTTTACTCATTAAAACGTGTGTTTGTGTGTGTGTGTGTATGTGTGTGCGTGTGCGTCCCTTCGACTCAAATGTCGTTTAAACAGTTTATAAATGCTTTACGGTATTTTTACATATGCATAAATCGTAAATCTAATAGTCGTTAATCTTATCAAGACACTTCTGGTCCAGACAAATCTATCGTATCCGATAAAAACGGTTTAGCGATCAAACTTTACGGGTCTTATTATTAATGCTTTCCCGCAAGAATATAAATAATTGTGCATATATACTCGTATATATACTATATTACGACTTCATTATGTCTACAGACAATACAAAATGGAAACATTAATACGATTTTATATTGCATCGTGACGATAACATATTATTATTGTATAGACGCAGTTTTGTTTTTCAATAATAAAACGCTTTACTGTACGTGGCAGTGTGTAATGGCGTTTAATGAATTATTCGAGATCGACATAGCCAATAACACATTCAACACTATAACACGCCATAAACGTGCGTTTAGTGCGTTTGTAGGACAAATTAAAATGAGGTGCTCGGTTCAGGATTTTAACGAGGTGTTAAATTATATTCCCGAAAAGATGTCTGAGCAATAGTATAAGTCGTTATTCGAATTAAATCTAAAGTAATGTTTACTGTTTTTACAACGCATATGTATTATAATATCGTGTTGCTGGTTATCGAGAAAATAAATAGGTTGTCGCAGTTGAAAAACAGTAAAAAAAATAAATATATATCTTCTCTAACTGTCCTATGATCGGCTGATCATTGTCATCATAATATATTTCATAATGACCACATATTGTTATTCGATAATGGTTAGAATCGATTAATGTCACAGTGTAAGCTATTTTCAACGACCATTTTCTCTAATTTACTGAGAGTTGACCTGCTCTTGTTATAATCAAATTGTTCCAATAACAAGAAATCTAGATCATTTATTTCTAAAGCATAACATATTAATAAAAACTTATAAAATGTTAATATCAAGTAATAATAAATAATAAAATAAAATAAGAATAAGTAAATCGTGTTTCAAACATTCATAAATATTTCACTTGTATTTTATACAATTATAATGTTATGTTTATAACATTATAATGTTTCAATCAGCATCTCAGTTTTTTATCAAAAAAACCTCAATGTTTAGATTAAAGAAGAAATATTATTATTATTTATCAGTTTATTACTAATCTAACATTTATTTAAACTGCGTTTCGAATGCGGCTTGAAAGTACTCCGTGGTAAACATGGTTTATTTTTTGTGTGAAAAATAACATTTTAAAATAACTAATGAACATTTTGACAAGCAAAAAATTTCTATATTCAAGTCAAACTGTAGAATTCAATCAATACCAGGCTTTTTATTAAATTATAAATATTGTAAAAAAAATGATAGAACCCAACGTACACAACTTACATACGCATTCGTCGTGCAAAATCATAAAAACGTAATGGTTTTTATTTGATACTGAACAACATTTTACATTAGAGTCATATACATATTGGTACCACTACCGATACTGGTTGACGTGCGTTGTTTCGTGAAAACCGATTTTGCTTTTAACGTTTATTAAAAAAATAAATAAAATAAAAAAGGGTTGGATTCTTATCGGTATGTTTTTAATTCTGGTTTCTTGACAACAGATACGATCGTATAATATATGTTTACACGTTTCTTAGAGTGCACACCTATTGCGTACACACGTAAGCCATTCCATGCAGTGACAACGCGGATAGACGGGAAATTGTTAGTGGGTAATGGACAAACGGGATCACATTATATGGATACGATATCCTTGGGCAATGTTATAATAATTAAAGTTTGGATTTTGTAGACATTTTCTTCTTTTTTCTATTGGTCTAAAACGAAGCTATTATATAAGCAATAAACTGGATTTGTATACTACGTAAAATAAAATAAACGACATTTAATTTTGCTATTTTCACTTGTTTAGCTATTTTCTTTTAAAATAGATTTTTGGGTCATTTTGAGTTGACTTTTTTCGGTATAGATAATATTTTTACAAAACGTCTTCTAGTATTTGAATATTTGAAATATTTTATGTGTTCCGTGGCCATATCTCAATCGGTATTATATCGATTTGATTTAATGGGATTAAATGAAAGTTATTAGTTCTGTACATTATTCTTTAGTCTAATATAAATATCCACAAGCTGCTGACTGTGAACATTAAATTTTTAGATATTTTTCCATTTTTGAATAATCAAACATTTTAAATTGATCCAAACTTCTTTTACTATTGTCATATGAATTGCTATATACCTATTAAGTTATCGAATAAAAGAAAACTAATAAGACTATTTAAATTTTTTGGGGGGTTTTTAAAAAAATTATTTAGGTGCTTCTTTTATGTTTCTAGTATATTTCTTTTTTGATTTAGTTTGAGAGCTGTCCTTATATAATTGAATTCTATCTCTAATCCTACCTCTAGTTACAATAGTTGTGCCAACCGTAGACCGTTAGTGTGAATTAATTATTTTTGAAACGACATCGTGGGTGAATCTACGCGCGCGATGATTATAATAATTGTGCGGCGAAGCCAAATCATAATTACTGTTAATATTTGATTAAACACACTCAGCGACGGCCCTAGTAGCAAGTGTGTGCGTGCGTGGACGCCATATATTTTATAGTACGTTTTCAACAATCACGGAATTTCTCGACTGATGGAAATCAATTTCTACTGCTCGTTATTTTACCGTAGTAAATATTATTACTATCAAAACGTCCCATATCGGTACGGACACCTACGTGTGATGGTATAATGAAAGTATTTTATCCGCTCAAAAAGCTAAAAATCGATTGGCATACAGCTAGGGCAGTGGAGTAATTGTACGCGTACATATTTCTGACCGATATTTTATGAGCGATCGGCCGTTCATCGCTTTTTTTTTCTTAGATTCTTAAAGTAAAACTATGAGTGTATTGGTTTTACCATATAATGTGTGATTTTTTTTCTCTGTGTATACGATTTTGACCAGAATCATTGGAAGTTTTTATACCTACAGGAGATTTTATCTAATTTATAAAACTCCTCAAGAGTTTTCTAAATAATTGAGTAAAGCAGGGAAAAACTTCCATAAGATTCAAATGTTTGAACCCGACGACGTCTATAGTATTTTGTCACGCTCTATTCCATTTAGCTGGATTAGGTTTGGTTAGGATATTTATAAATAGTTGATGACTGTCATGTTTAAGTTGCATTGTTACAACTTTACAAGACTGCTCATAAAATTTACTTTGTATACCTAGTCAATAAATAAATATAATTTCCGAGAATCGCAGTAAGTTTTTTTTATTATTTAACTAAATAATTCCTCGATTGTATATTACATTGGTCGCTATTATGTATTTAAATATTAGTATATTTAATATAAATAATTATATTAATTTTATATTATATTATATTAGTATGTTTAATATAAATAATTTAAATTTTCTGAACAAATATGTTAATAGTTAGGTAGGTACACTATTAAATTAATAAATATTGAAATATACATTTTGGCTTATGAATGGCATAAGATTGCATAATTTGGGTTAAGATCTGTATAGTTTGGTATCTTTGATAAATTTATGTAGATTGTAGATATTTATAAGTTCACTATTGAGACATTCGGGTTAAGTATTATATGTGTAAGAAAATGAAATTTTGACAAATTTGGGTATTTTTAAAAATTTTTATTATACTATTTGGTTATAAATGTTTAAACAACAGACATAGGTAGTATTATAACTGAGTGGCTTTTTCCATCACGCATATTATATTATTTATATTTATTCCATTTTCACATATTCTTATAATGCCCAAGAGCATAGATTGTATATATTTTTTAAAATAAATAAATAAATAAAGTTGTAAATAATAATATAGTAGCGACTTGCTCGATACATATATTAACTTACTGTGTACTTATATTATAATACATTTCATAGTTATTTTGAAACTATTTTTATTCTTTTTTTTTGGCTTGATATTGAAACATTACAATTCTTAAATTTGGTTTTACTACTATATATCAACCACATTTAGAATTAATATAAACTGATCCGCATCGGACCTATTCCACTCAAAATCGTTTTTTCGAGCAGCAATGGTACATAATCGGTTTCGAGATTAAAATACCTGCACAACGGCAATTCCAATCACCTATCTCTGTATGTTGCCCGATCGGGTACGGACCTCACCCGTTATACGAAGTTTCGCCAGTTTTCTTTTCTCTCTCTTTCTGTTTCCTCCTTCCAAGACGTATATATTGCCTATTAATTATTATTAAAATCACTCAGGTACCTCCTGTATTCATTACACAAGACGGATTTCGGACGGACGCAACAGGTGTTGGTGACCGTCATTCATTATCTCGCCTCGGATTCGCGTACGCACCGTACGTTAGTCCGGTGTATCAAACAAATGGTTCGCCATGAATATATACACACGCGCAATGCTGTGCGGGGCGGCGGCACGCGGTCGAAAACACGCGTTTTCCGCGCCGGGGGTTTCGGTGAAATGAAACGGAGATGTAACACATTATATGCGTTGAGATCCCATCGATTCGTGCGGGTAGAACAATATACTTACACCTGACAGTAATGCGCTGATACAGTTGGAGCGCATTGTGGGTCTCGGTCGGACGATGTAACGTCGAATTATAATACCTACCTACAACAGTGCCGCGGGAAAAGAAAAATATTCTCACAGGAACGGCCAAAAAGCCAGGGTATAGGTATAGGTATACTTGTGTATACACGATGACATATTATATTATTGTAACATAGGAAACAAACCTGGGTTTTCCAAAAAATAAAAAAAATAAAAAACCGTCGCGTGTCTCCGCGATTGATTCGCCGAAAAAACAATTATTTATTTAAGAACCAATTTGGGAAACTTTTTTACGACAGAAAAAAAAACAAATTGGACCTACACGCGCGTTTACTCGAAATCTACTACTACCTTGCACTGGACTATAGCGTGGGTACCTCTTATACATTTTAAATGGCTTCGTCGCTATATTATGTGCACAAGCTGCATTCGCACGACACGCACTTACCTATACGTACGCGGATATCGTGGATGTTTTACACTCAATGAACGTCGACAAGTATTATTTTCGAATATAACTACGATATACATTTTTAACTATACAATCAGGCACGGATTAGATCGGCGGGACGCGGGAAGATTTCCCGGTGGGCCGGTCTCTGTGTCGTATCTTTTTTTTAGAAAAACAGATTTTAATAATAATAATTATAAATTTAAACCATGTATAGCACGGACTGAGATACACAGTATATAGTCCGTGATGTGTAGACTACTCATAGATTATATTACTCTATGCTCTATGCAGTGATGTCAGGTTAAAATATGTGAATGTTCGGATAATTGTCACAAAATGTTCGTTTTGTTCGTATTGTAGAAAAAGTTCGTACATACGTAAAAAAAAATTTTCCTCGCTACACTCGGCGGCTGTTATCAGAAAATACTATCACAATCTCTGATTATATTATTTACAAATTCTACAATGTTCGCAGAATGTAAATCATATACCTAGCAGCTTTGATAAGAAACAATGATCATCATATTGTAACAAAATTATTATTTTGTTAATTATTTACAAGAGTCAAGAATAGTAATAGTAGTAATTTACAAATTATTTTTTTTGTATAATTATTTTTAAATCCTGTAACAATATTAAAATCTTCTAAATTGTTGTACGAACATTTGTTTATTTTTTGTTCGTACACTTATCTCAATGTTCATACAAATACGAACATGTGTAAATAAATACGTAATATATTTGTGTAACTAAATTTAAATATATTTTTTTTTCATAAAAGGCCGGTATAGGTACAGGTTTCCCGGGCCGAATTTTCATCCCAATCCGTCCCTATACACAATATACATATTATATGTAGACAATCGTATTTCTGTAATAGTTTTGTTTCGGGAGCATCACGCGGGACAAACTAGTGTAATCGCACGCTTTTTGCCTGCTGCAGCCGTTATTGTTTTTGATCCAAGCACACAATTTTATTTCTCTTATTACAGTGATGGTGGTGGTGGTGGCAAGGTAACAGCTATGTACAGCGAGTAAATTTAAACGAAAGTCAATTATGTAAACAAAAATTGAAAGGCTGGACTGCTGCATTTTAAGAGGGGTTCTCGTGTAACGCATACCCGTGGAATTCTCATTGTTCCCTCTCAGACATTTTACCGAACAAGCGAAAGAGAAACTTTTATTATCCGATATCCATCGCGCAATATTTATTCGGAACAAAGGATAGAAATATCTCTCGGGACGAGTAGAGGTATACTGCGGATTACGTAGGAAATGTACACGGCCGTTTTCAAGCTGCAATATTGAAGGAAATAATGAACGGTGGTGGCAGACGACTTGGTGCATTTTCTTTTTCTTTTTTGTCATAAAAACGATTTTAGTAACGGTTCAATTTTTATCAGTCATTCATATAGGATAACACTCGGAACGTCTCGAACTTTAGAGTATATTTGCGTCACGTTTTACAAGATGTACGCATCCAAAAGTAATTATCAGAATTAATGTCGTAATAAATTACAATATGGAAAACAAAGAATATCCGGTACCGCAAAATGTATTTAAAAAAAAAAATTAAAATCATGTAACTTACGTATAGAATTCATAATTAAAATACAAAATATAAACTTTAGCGTAAAATACAACACGTTTGCGATAAAAGTCAATATAAACGTAGGCGATGGGTGACTTGCACGAGTAAACGTATCCGCAGCGTGACTAAATCGTCATAAAGATTTTATACAATCTGATGAACTTTTGCTTAATATAGCGCTGTTGAGTGTATAGCTGCACGTAGTACGGTATTTAAGCCTAATGGTTCATCACATTTTATAGGCCCTCTGGTCCTTGTCGTCGTACATTTTTAATTAAAAAATGTTTATAATTTCGTGGCCACGTTTTTATAAATAAGAACGTGAGCTTGTTTTAATTTACCAAAACGCACGGAAACTTCAACACCGCGTTTGTATATTTACACACATATCGTTAAACTGCAGTTGTTTTAAAATATTGCATCTTACAATATCGAAAATCAAAATTTTTAGAACGCGAAATACCCTGAAGACAGAATGACATCGTATTTAGTTTGGATTCAGACACGATGCGTGTTAATCTCTTCGAACACAACTTCAAAGAGTTTCCAAATAGTCTGCGAATAAGTAGTACAGATACGTACGTCGTCGTGTATTTGACGTTTATTTAATTGTTGGTATGACGTTGTGCGAATACTAAAAAATGCAATGCGCCTACAGAGAACCGTAATAAATATGGGCACTTAAAAGATGCGTACAATAGATTGAAATCCGTTTCGGAAGCGCGGACATCGCAAGATGTGATCGTGATCTTAAAATTTCAATTTACCATTTCCGCGCGATTGTGAATGCTGCGCGCGTGATTCATGGTGCAGGCGATGGAAATCCCTCGTATTTCGCAGTTACCATTTAATTACTGCCTAGTGGACAGTAATCACCAACGGTTGATCGTGACCCGAGTATCTGATTGCTTTCAAAACGGTAAACGCAAGTCTAAATGTCCGGGATTATGAAAAAAAAAACAGTATTGGATCGGCGAAAATTAAAAAAATAATAATCATAATAATGTTCCAGTTTACGACTTGAAGCGAGCATTTGATTCTCGGATCGTTAAAACATTCAAAATTATAACCATATAAGCACCTGTGCACGCATCGCAAAATATTTATTATATAGGAATGTAATATTACAATTTACAGTACCTACATAATATGATACCTATTGGTGATTTTTATTTTCATCTCTATGGACATTCATATAGGTTTATAGTATATAAGTATGTAATAAAATTAAAACTGTCGTGTGAAAATGTCCCGTCGTTGCCGGATGATGTTAAATTGTAATCTTCAATTTTGAACACTCAACTTAACGGATCCGTGAAATTATGTGCGATTCGGCGGGCCACGGGCCACGTCTTCATCAACCACCCTTGACGTTTATAATAGACTTTGGTAAGATTAAGTTCTACACTATACGCATACAAACCTATATATTATATATATATATGTACAATATACGTATAAACGCGCGCACATACACGCTGCACACATTTTATATATATTATTATAATATATAAGTAAATATGATTACGTAATAAACTCATGGCATTTAATTAACTGAATCATTAACCGTCACAGGCGTGATGATCTAAACGCCGTATGAATACTGCAAAAGCGTGCGTGATTAATTTGTTACACGACAACAAATTTTAATGCGTTTAAATCAAGATGAATCAATATACAACGCTCCTCTACATGTCAAATAATGTATAGGTATTATCATAATTACATAAGCAAATTAATCTTGAGTTTCCTAACCGGCGCGTTTAAATAAATGAAATATAAATAATTATAATAGCACTGAATAATCGTATGAATTCATATAGATTATCATATTAACACACTATAATATACAACATCTCTACATAGCAAACTTATATGATAGTTATCTTAGAATTAAATCTTAGTTATTCAAAAATATATTAACAAGCTATATTATATATATATATATATATATATTATAATTTATAATAACAAAGAAGACAACGATTCCAATATAAAAAATATAAGATACCGATCGTCTCTCTCTCTCTCTCTCTCTCTATCTTTCTATCCTTACTTTGGTCATTATAATTTATTACACACAAGTGAGTGAAGTCAATAATTATGTTTAATTTGAACGTGATAATTTTATTTCAATAAAAAATTAATTCTGATCGAAGCTCTGGAATTGCTTACGAATTTGAAAAAAATATAATATGTTGTATTCCATATAAAACAGTTCGATTTATTTCAATGTCTTGAATAATGGATGAGTTTAAAAATTAAAATCTCCATCGTTCTCAATCCATATTCAGAGGACACTGCATGAAATATTGTTAATATACTACTAAATTATTTACTATGCCAAAAAGTGTTTTCCGAAAAAAGTTCGTGAAATAAGCATATGACCGTGAGATCAAGAACTCCTTAGGTACGTTCAAAGTGTAACAGAACATTTGCTAGGAAATTAATTGTTTCTTCTTTATCTTTCCAAGATCAAAATAGGATACTTCATATCAACATAAATGTATTTTCAACACCTATAACTTCACAACCCTTGAATGGAATGCCAAATACACAGATATATACTTAAGTTAATTATAAAACGCAACTGGCCCTGGGTGAATAAAGTATTTACTCAATTCAAGCTTTTATTATCTAACCTGCATAATTGTGTTTATACGCATAAACCAAATACGGTTAAACTAAAATAATTCTCCGATGAGTTCAAAAAAGTTTACAAATCCACAACTATTCGTGTACGGAATATTTTATTTATTATAATAGAAGAAAAAGAAAATAACATTCTTATAGTAACAACAACATCAATCAAAAATCCTGGTTCAAATGTTAAACATTAGTTGATTTAAAGATCATGATAAATTTCTGATAATTTTTCTGGGATACTAAATAAAATTTGAGTTCACGTTTCGAGTACTAACAGTACTAACATTTTAGTTTTTACGAACAAAAATAAAAAGCAATAAGGTAAACGACTTTATTATTATTATTTTTTTTTTTAATCAAATATACATATAAAAAAAAACAAGACGGAAGTGGTCATTTTTCACATTGAATCATAGTAGGATTTAAAATGAGCAGAGAATTTACTTTCAGGAGTAAAAAAATAAAATAAAATGATTAAGCGTAGCTAATTTTTCTATCCACTTGGAAAACATAAACTAATTTATCACTAAATTAATATTCGCAATTAACCTAAACTCGAGCATCTGCGCTGAGGAAAACACCTTTTCTTAATTCCACTCAGCTGCTCAGTTAATTTAGACTCTCTTATCTTTCAAATATATGAATGCAAATTAACGTTGATGGTATACTAGTATCTTGTGTACAGATTTAGAAAATTTTTGCCGCACAAGTTTTCGTCGTTAACTTTGTGGTTTAATCCAAAACTTGTTTGCGTTCAAAACCCGCGGCATAATGTTTTTGTTTTCCAAAATCTAATCACGAAAACTTCGACGGCTCTAATCAATATCATCCTCGAGTTTTGAAAACATATTGTTCTGAGATTAAAATGGGACAAGACGTAAATTCGTCGACAAAATCAACATTAGACTATTAGTCTAGATATATAGAGATATTATAGAAAAAAATATAAAACATATAAAAATAAGAGCGAATAGGAATTTAAAACGGAAATATTTCTCTCCTGTGTTTACTTATTATTTGATATACCTACTGGTAGTATGTCATATGTATATACTACATGAAAGATTTTATTTAAACACACAACTACGAGTATAAACGAAATTAACATGAACTCAAAAAACCGGGTTTAAATATGCATTTTGTGCAAAATAAAACAAAATTAAAATAAAAATCCTCCAAACTTAGAAAGTAATATTACAAAAAAATATACATTTCAGTTTAAAATTCGTTTAAAGAACATTTGGGATGTATTTTCACTAAACATTCCGGACTCTTTGTTTTACTGCAGAGGTCTTTCGAATTTAAATTTGTATTGTCTATGCGCAATCTAATGACTCTAGGTAATTAAAGAATTCAACAATATTTTAGACGTTAAACATGATTTACCTTTACACACAGTTACTAGATTATTAAAAATGCTATTAAAAATACTAACTTTTAAAATCTATATTTATTTTACAATAAATTGTAAATGAACTAGATTTCTGCAAAAATTATTAGTATCTTATTCCAAACCTCATTCAATTGTGTCGTTTTTCCTGGTAATGTTTGCCATATCAACTTATTAAAATAGTAATCAAGACGAAGTTTCTTCTTAAAACCATAATACAATTAATATAAGATTATTATCACTAAACGGTTTTTAAATTTAAAATCGGATCATTAATTAGAACAAAGTTGTTGTATGTTACCTTGTAAACAGTAGATTATAATTATTGTAATAACAATTATTGTTAGCTGTATGGCGACACATCGTTATCGTTAAGTACGACATCTGCAATCTCTGGGATGAACAATAATTCAACCAGCAGGTACTTGCAATTAATAATCATGCTGGAGTTGAAAACGTCTACAAAAACAGTATTTTCCTGGTGTAGTGTTTCAGTAAAATGTTGAAAATCAAACCATTTCCGTCGATGGGCTTCGGCCAGCCATTACGAGAATAAAATATTTTTGAATTCAACAAAATGAGATAATATCATATTATACATGTATGTTGTTTTATACGTTTACCTGTACGCAGCTGAATTATTCATAAGTCCGTATTCGTTACGTGCGGTATAATTACTAATTTGGTTATGAATATTACAATACGTTTAATTTAAATAATATGGTAAACCCGATGTAACGAAATATATTGTAATGTAAAAACTCACGATTACAATAAACGGCTGATCATGAATCACAATGCATATAATATTAGTGTAAAACATTGCGGAATAATTTCAAAAGCCGGAGTTTTTTTCCAAAGGAATTGACGAGGTGTGTCCAATACATTATGCACATGTGTACGAATCAGTTCTGCTTCAGCATTTCCGGTTTTATTATTTTTATCATTTTTTTTTTTGTTTGGAATAACTCGAATTTTCCCGTGTGGCATGTGTAGAGATGAAATATTACGGATTCAGGTGATATATAAAATAATGTATACATAATCTATCTACGTACACGCCGCTGCCACCGTTGGATAATAATATCATTATAATATATACATAATATTCTGTGTGCTCTCTTCATGTATGTTAACAATATCTGTTTAGTTATATTTTTTCACATTTCATCTCCATATCCAACCTTGGTACGCACAGAACCCACTGACTCTTCCAGACTCGCAGTGCAAAATATGATGATTTCTAGTTCAACTGTATCGCGCATTGCTTTGTTATTAACATATTTTACTACACGCATTTGTCCGTATTTGGCGGGCTCACACTTTTCACGATTATTATTATTGTCGGTATTGATATGCCATTTTATTAATGTGTTATATGCATTACAAATGTGGCGGTACTATATCCCATGGTACACTCTATACATCTATACATTGTATAATATATGCAAATGGACACAGGCAATAACTGCAGTTTTTAATAAAATTATCCGTAAACACGCGGATTCCTCACGCCTCGTCGGGGGCGGCGAGCTAATTGAGTGCAGAAAGCTAGAAATACATGAATATTCAAAACAACACTACCACTGTGCAGGCGGGCAAAACGAAATAGAGAGGCATTCGTGGAAGGAGAATGGAAGGGATTTTCGTATTAATATTCGTCGGTAGCGGTGGCGGCTGCCGAAATTCGAATCACTCTTTATTAGTATTTGTTATGCGTATTGTAGAGTATACGTTCGTATTATACTACCGCGTCGACGTGTGAGACTTGTATAATGCGTGCATACTGTATAATATGACCGCCGAAACCAATTAACTGGCCCCCGTCAATCAGCAGTCTTGGTCTTTTGGATCGGTTAACGTTTCCTCGATACGGGGAGCTACGGAGTGAGTGGTTTTTTCCCCCTCGGACGCCGACCGCAGCTATAACATGTATATTATGTATTATATACATACGCGTATCAGTTTTCGGTAGAGAATAATAATAATAATATGTATTATGATAATATTACTGTATACAATAATAATACTGCTGTATATTCGGTACATTATTATACGATATTATACGATGTTATTTCGGATTGTATGGGGATCCGTGGGCTCGGAGACGAAAATGGAATTTATCGCAAACAATATAGACGACTTATCTATATTTAATATGTATATAATATATACTTGACGGTCTCTACGGGCTCCGGTTTGAAGGGTATTATATATAGAATATTGCAGTGCGAAAGGAGCGAATGGGACGCCGCGGAAAGAACCGTCTCCAGAGGTTTTCGTAACGACTGTAATGTAGTCTATATAATATAAACGCAGACGGCACATACCTACTGCACGTACACGTACTAAATGTATATATATTAAATACAATGTGTATATACATTTTATTACGTTTCACGAGCGCTCTCACGTTACTATCATAATATATTATTATTACTTCCCGACAAATGCATCATCGAAAATGTTTTTTTTTTTTTTTAACAATCAATGTTTACCCGCGGCTACCACTTAGACTTAGATGCTATTCCATCTCATATACCGTACGTGCGAACATCATCGCGTCAGTATCTACATGTAATATACGCATATACAATATAGTATTGGCTGTGTACGCTTTATCCGCATTACTATACGACAAGTCGCTCATGAATACACAATTTTTACAGGAAAACATAATATGATTCGGCAGTTTAGATCAAATCGAATTTTTTTTTTTTTTACCATTTATAGACATTTTGGGGGAAATGGAAAATACGCATATAACGAGAAACAAAACGTGACAGATTTTTCGATTGGTTTTTTTTTCATTTCCCCCCCCCCTCCCATTTAATCCCGTTACAAATTGACATTTAAATGCAATTAATAATGATTCGACGGCGTTTGGTGCATTTTTAGAGTTAAAACACCACACGGCAAAAACTCACCAAAAACGAAATAATTTTTCTTTCCTTCCAATTCCTTTGAAAACATATATTGTGTACCCCGCACGCTCACCAAATCATTTTTTATTACCAGGCACCGCGTATTTCGCGTTCGTTTGATATCGAGAAAAATTATTTCGTCAAAATTAGTTACTTTCTGTTCACCGTGTACCTGTGTCTTATACCTGCTGTACGTGATGCGAGAAACGGCTCAACACAACTATTAATCTACACATTTTTCGAAATTATTACAATATACATGTACACAATGTATTGTTAAATATTGACGATAAATAATGTACTGTTTTCGTCCCAGACGTACTGAAAACGATAGAACATGACAGGTCTACGCCGACAAACATAGTATCTGAACGGAATCTTGTCGAGGTGACATGGGAAATGATGCCGTTGGGACCAAAAACAAATACCGCAAACGCCATACAAGATTCACGCAGATATATAATAATTAATAATATATCTCCCCAGATGATAAGACTAGCCAATGAGAACCCACATAATTTGTTATTTAATCATTTTTTTATAGTTTTTTTTTTCTATTCAGTTATATTTAGATTTTATTTAATTATAAGTTATTGAATTCTTTATATAATATTATTTACTTTAAACTCAAATGCCACTTTTAATTGGGTCACTATACCCTTATATTACTGTCAATAAATCAATAAGTTTCAGTTACTTATGAGAATCCAAATCACCTCAGACTTATTCGAAAACATAAAAAGAAAATAACTTAACTAATACTTATTTTTTGACCAAGGACCCTTCCGACTTGCCAAAAAATAATCGGTAGAAAATGTTTGGTAAAATTTCGAAATAAATTAGTTTTGAAAAAACAAGTTCTAGCAGCTAGTAGATGTGTTGAGGAGAGCTGTATATCGCCTATGAGGTATTAATACAATATTATAATATTGATGTGCAATATGAATACGAGCCGTATATCATACTACCGAAAAACTCACGAAAATATTTTTCTTCTTTTTAAATAAAAATTAAACAAGTAAAACATTATTTAATATTATCAATATAGACAAAATAAAGTTGGTAATTGATTTAAAATGTTTAAACGTTTCCTGTGCAAACTTTATCGGGTTCAAATAATACTGGTCCAACTTTTATCACCGCAAGTGATCGTTCCGTGATGGTTCAAAATATAATGTACGGATATTAGACAAGGTGGAAATCCGTAGCTAACGGGAAAAATACGAAAATGTTGAAGTGCGCGCCGCAACGATAGTACCGCAAAAAACGCGAGTACGGCCCCGAAAAATGTGTGGTGCTTGCCAACGATGAAATCTAATTCCGTTTTTCAATTTCCTATCGACCGTGCATGTAAATTATAATAACACATAATAATAATAATAATACAAAGCTCGTGACGTGTAATGTGTGAATATAATGCGTTTCGCATAATATTTCTTCCGCGACGGTCGATTTTATTTTTCTTTCAAAACGTCCGATGAACCGCACGGGTCGCAAACGGTGTCTTGACCGCATCTGTTATGGTATACAGTCGCAATCGGCCCGACGTTTCGCATTTCGCGAAGCGTTATGGGCTATTGTTGTTGTTGTATTGTTTTTACGCGATTAACTCGAATCCAATTTCGTCCGTCGAAAAATCGCGCGTACCGGAGTGTAATAATACACATTTATATATATATATATATACGCATACGTACGGGGGCAACGTGGAGATCGCCGACGTCGGAAAACTTTTCGTCGACACCAATATATACGCACACGCGCCGCGTAACAGTTTGAATAAAACATAAAATAAAACGAAACTGTTTGGCAGCAAACTTCATCGCGTGTGTATACGGTCTGACGAATTTATATATACATTTATATGCGTGGTAACGGCCGATGGCTCACGCGCAACGTTCTGATATAGAAATAATATTATTGCGTTTTCGATCTGCGCTCGTCCAAACTCTTATATAATATATATATCGTCGACAGCGCGCCGGAGCGTCGTGATCCATTCGACAGAATTTTATTCACAAACGCAAGTCTTAGAGCGAGATAAAGTATTACTTATATAATTATGGTTGTGTACAAAAGATTAATTATTCTCAGTTTTGCTCCAACGTCGGTGTTATATACGTATAGTTATTATATTTATTATTATATTATATATAGTTACGTATATTGCAACTTGCGAGTAACAAACCAAGTATAGATTTTAAAAATGAAATCGGTTCAATAACTCTGATAACCTTATCATAATATATATTAGTAGTTAATAAAAAAATTAAAAAAACTCTGATAGCTTAGGTCTTTTATCTTTACAATTTTTTAGCTTTGCCTATGGAACAGTAGTTTGAAACTCTTATCAGTTATCACAAAACCATGTTTGTAATATTGAAAACGTTCACCATCGATTTCTACGTTATAATGAACAATAACTATGAATCAATCAGAGCGTATTTTTATACTCACCTCTTGAAATCTAAAAAGCTATTGTTTTGGTATTCATTGATCTATAAATACACTATTATAATGGCATGATTATAACTATATTGTTCTTTGCTTATAATATTGCTGTACCTTTATTATATCATCGATCGGGGGTAGTTTTTTTTGTATGTTAGAGACATAATTGAACAACGATCATGACATTCACCCTTGGAATAATAATATCATAAAAATATCAAATTTTAAATCGTAAAAACACAGTTGTGAATACTACTTAATTATGTTTTCGATCACTACCTATTAAGGTTTTTTTCTCTTTATCATATTTGGTTTTGACTTTCTAAATAATATTATTGTATTTACTATTTTCATACTTATGATACCATGAATTTTTATTTAATTTTAATTTTTTTCGGTTTATAAATTAATTAATTATTTTAATTATTTTTTAACTCGTCATTTTTACATAGCCATGTACGCCTGTACACTTTATAAATAATATTATCGTTGACTATATTCACTTCACAGCGATCAAACCACCCCTCGTGGTAGTATTTGTAAATCGATTTTCTTCTCGTACATTGATATTTTCTTAAAATTTTTTTTTTTTTGGTAAATAAACTTGTGAATATTGAAAATAACTTAAGTAGGCTTAAGCAGGACGACGTTTAATTAAAATTCAGGGACTGTTCTCGGCTTTAATAAGTTAGTATTTATAGAAGAAGTTAACGACGGAAAGACAACAGAAGTGCGCGCAAATTAAATCCAAATTAAACTATCACATTTTAAAACTTCCGCTTTACTCCTGAAATTATTAACTAAAATATTAATTGAAAATAGATGTGCATCACATCCAGGTTATATTAAAACTGTAGAATTAATTATGCAGATTGAAAAAAAAAACCGTGATGTCGCAGTTAGATGTAAAATGTAAGTTATATAATTTATCCGTGCAAACCTTAACACTTTTTTTTTACATTAGACGAACATTGAAAATTGTGTTTTTTTGTAACTCCACATAAATATATAATGTAGGGAAAAATAATTGTAAGTTTAGAACTGACGATGTCTTATTAAATTAATTATAATTAACAATACACACGTTTTTGATAAATCATTTTATTTTTAGTTAACTTTCATCTATTATGTAGTTTAATACCTATATAATATTAAATTGTTCCTTGTATATTAGAATATCAAACAAGCACACAAAATAATTTTTTAAAACCTTTAGTACATACTTCCATTTATTATTATTCGTTTGACAAACCAAAACTTATAATGGAGTATTTTTTATTTATAATCTGCACGCTGTATATTATGGTACTTGAAGAATTCTATAGCTATATCAAAATTATATCCACCTTCCTCAGATATTTAGTAAAATTAATTTTTAAATTTACTTTTAAGTAGATATGAATAAAACATGTAAATGCATTTTTTTTTTATTATTATTCGTCATTTGTTAGTAATTTCGTTAACAAAGTCAAAAGCTTCTTTTGTCGTTTTAGCTTTTCTACTTAAAATTTCTACATTAATATGATATCCATTATGTAATGCTATATTTCCCTTATTAGCATAACACGATTATTTTTGAATGGAACCACGGATGAATGAAGATATTGGTTTTCTATTAACATTTAGTTATTTTTGTACAGCACACTGCACAGTACAGTGTACATTTACGAATAAAAGAAGTGCACCAAAATATACATTTATCGCCTTTGTATAGATTTAAATATACAATACAAACGGTACTTAAAGAAAGTTATGTTCAGAATATAACCAGACGTTGGAACCAGAGGTTGGTTATTTTTTTTTAATGAATTTACGCAAATCTAGTATTTTTTATCTTCGAATTTGAAATTTCGGTTTGATCTAAAGAAGACTTTTTAAACTATTTCTGTTTTTTTGATTAAAATCATATTTTTAGTTTTTCATTTTAATTACACCGGGATAAAATTTTTTGACTGAATACTTTATTACATCATAAACTATATAGTATAAAATGATAGCAAAAAGTTACACTCTTTGTATGGTAATATATTTACAGCGTCATACACCATTATTATTCATTATATATTCAATACAATATTTGGAACATTTTTACTCGTAAATTATTTTTACTATCGCATACACGTCCAATAAAATTAGACAGTTAACCGAACTTCACAAAGAGTAATTTGAAATGCAATAATTTATCGTAAACCATCGTTGGATCGCGCCATCGTGCGTGAACATCATGTATTGGCGCGAATACGTATATGCCTTTAAACAAATCATAATTATCTTTATATACGGCATGATATACAATAATTTTAAAATTAACCATTATGCTGGAAGTTACAACGTATGAATTATACACTCCCTTAGGGTTATTTTACCAAACACATTTTACAATTATTTACGTAACGTAATAGTTTCGGATCGAAATTTTATAAAAAACAAGTTGCTCGGTGCAGTATTTGTACAACCAAATAAATTATCACCCAACAGTTGAACATTTTTTCAGAATAACTGTTACAAATTATTTAACTTTTGTTTTGATTTTTCAACGAAAATACGTATAAATTGCATTATGTTGTGTTTCCTGTGAGAAATTCGTATTTTCAAAGATCTGATAGACTCAAATGATATTTATAATCTTCATACGGTCTTATTTCAAAATAGAAACTTTTGAATAGTTTATCATTGTCATTATTGAGTTTATCATAATGTTAAGAAGTTAAGAAAAAAAATACTTGGTTATATATATAGTCTTGAAAACCAAAAAACATATAAAATTAAAATAAGTAAAGATACTTGAAAAAATATTTGCGATTTACATATGTATAACATGTATATTTATTTAACTATTTATTATATCTAACAACTATTTTTATATTTACAAACAAAGAATTAATTATTTTAATGATTTAATCGTAACTTTGATAAGCCAAAATTATCACAATAATCTGTTATCACGGACATTTAAGTATGACATTAACCGCTTAACAACTCTTTAATAACACAATATAGTACTAGATATATATAACACAACGTACTCAGATTAAGAATTTAGTGAATTATTTAATGTATCTCTCAAATATTATTAATTTTATTTCACTGGCATGAATTCTACATTTTTATTTTTCATGTTTTAAATATTATTTCGTTAATACTATTATAAAGTTATCAAGAACCTTTGTCAAGCTTATAAAATAAAATTAAAATAAATGTTTATAAAATTAAAATAGTAATTTAACAAAAATTAAAAGTTTATACATGTGTTTTTTTAGAATGTATTTTAATGTATATAAAATAGAATTCTTCGTTATATATTAAAAAAATGTTTACGAAATATTCATACTTTTATATTACAATGCAGGTTAGAAGAACAACCCGTACATAAATACTTAGCTCAGTTAGAATATAAAAAAAATGTGACCGTGTTCGTGGCATTTTATTCAATTTTTTTGCTTTGGGATAAAATAAAGCGGTACATAGTATTATTTTTTCATAAAACGGTTATGTTACAGAACATTTATGATATGGCTGCATTCAAAAACGTTGCAACTGTCTTCAAAACCTCCTTTCATTACTCAAATGATTTTTACTTTTGTGAAAACGTGTCTCTAAAAAGTTCAAAAACTAACCCGTTTACTTCTTTTAATTCGTCTGATACATAAATTAATGCGTGTATGAATGTATGTATGCCTGTGTTTGTATAAGTGTCAAAAAAAAAACATTATTCTAAAACCGTAAAAAAATACATCTGATGAATTTTACTACGATTCCAAACAGTTTCATAAGTCTAAACACGTATAGTAAAAACTTTTTAAATGTAATTTGCAAAAACTATATATTATAATCATATCACGACATAGTTTTACTAGTCTGTCATACATTTTTTTATAATTAAATATGGTATTTATGTTTTTCGTATAAATACTGGATACTTTAATTTTAATTAAATATTTTAAGTCGAATGTTTCGAAAGTATATAATATATTTACAACGATTTCTTTATGTCCACGCACATAATACAGCACAACTTAGCAATACAAAACGTATACTTTGTAGTATACAATAAAAATCAGATTCATTACACAACTCATGCATTTTTTTTTTTCAAGTATACTGCACCAATATACTAAATATTTATTTTTTTTACCATTTAAACCGCCGCCGCAAATCGAAAAACAGACCACAAAACTAAAATAATCTATGGTAAAATATTATTAAAATAACTCCAGTCACAACGCACAAATTCAATTTATTATAACGACTACCGAAATCTGTGCGCGCGCATGTTGTCTATAAATAATCGAAGGAAAACGCTGCGTGATCTGTTCCTGTGGTCTCTCTACATTATTATACTGAAAACTTTTAGCGAAATAATGAAAAAAATATCGTTGATGTATATAGTTCCTTTACGCGAACGTATAATAATAGGACCGGCATAGCGTGTCCGTGGCCGTTCCTTGTACCGTATAATATTATATATTCCTTTTCTTCGCAGGGTCATATCGGTCAATGACAACCGAGGTGGATCCCGAGGGGATTAAAATCACCGTGTTATAGATTTAAAAGAAGGGAAATAATCGGCAAAACTTTCTACGTATCATCAACAAACATATATCACCCCGGCCGGCGCCGCCATCATCACACTGTAGCTGCGAACATTGAACGAAGTCGGTTAGGTCATGTTGCGTGTCTGTGCTCACGTCCGGGAATGACGACGATGACGACTTGTGAAAGGGGAAAGGGGGGGGGGGGGTATCTGTAACGGAGTGCTATATCAATTCTGACACGCAATGTCCGACCGGAAGTTGCTCCGGTTTTTTTTTTCGTACTTCCCTGGCTGTACAGCTCTTGCATGTTTTTGGAAAACTTCTGAAATGTTTACAGGTGCTGCGCAAAAATCCATTTCCACATCAAATGCTCTGGAGATTTCGGATACCTTTACTTATTCAACTTTACACATTAAAATTTATAATTGTAAACTTTTGAATGCAACGCGTTATTTGATGAAAACCCCGAACGGCATTTCGTTTGTGCACATAATATATATACACAATATATATAATATATTATCCCTCCCGGTCTCTCAATTAAATCAGAAAAAAAACAAGTATCCATATATTATATTATATACATATTATACGTATCTATGTCGTGTTTTCCGCGTAAACAGTGCAACAGTAACGACGTGAGACGACCGCGACGAATTGAATGAATACAAATAATTTACGTCGGACCACTTGACAGATATTGTCCTTAATTTATTGAATTATGATCAAGAGTGAGGTAAAGGGTGAGTGCATTGAACATGCTCAAGTACGCTCGTACGCACCACTATACCACGCTTCAACCATCTACGATTATTATTATTTACTGTAGATTGTAATGAGCACAGCGAAAGCAATTTTATAAATTAGTTTGTTCAGGCCGACGTGACTCATTGATAATGATCATTGCATACAGTTTTTGAATCAAATATTTTAAAAATATTGACAAAAGATAATATTACAATAATATGCTGTTAGTAATTTTTATTCGGTGTACAAATTTACATCTTATATGCGATATATATTTTTTTTTCAAGAAATTATAGGTACATATAACTGCTAAAACTATACCATGTATGTTTATTTGCACTCTTCTCGGACATTAAGTCGTATATAAAAGAGATTTTATTAGTAGCATAGAGTGAAACATAGTGATCCAAGGGTATATAGGGCTTATAAGATCCAGAATCCCTCTCTAATATAGAAATTAAATTAAGACAAAAACATTGATAGTTAAATAGTGATTCTAAGAATAACCTAGTAAAAAAATTAAAAATAGATATATAGTAATAATTGTGTACCAATGATTGTAGGATAATTAATTTATTTAGTCCGTTGTACATTTATTTATTTTTCCTATTTTAATGCAAATTATTTTCAAGATAGATATTATTTAAATAAAAAAATAAAAGTATATATTATTATTTTATCATAAAGATAAAGGTCTCCCCCTCCAACTTAAGAATCCTTTGGTGGCTCTGACCTAAACTAAATTTGCCACTGAGTTTTCATTTTCTTATCAGTATTTTGGTACTTTGATATAAGGTGAACTCATATCCAGGCATCTTTGTCGCTGATGCGACTCGTTTACTTTAATGGTATTATTGTCGGCTATTATCGCACATTAAGTTTTGTTATTTTATATCATAATTTCAAAAATATACTAATACGAGTATTTAGTATCATGCACAATTTGTGTTCTTTTACGGGTACAAATGTACAATGTACATTTTAACCGTTGCTGTACGAGTGAGTCAATTAAATATGACGTTATTAGCCAATATTTTTGTTTTCATCAGCACTCAGCTGTTTGCACGGTGCTTCGGTTAATTTTAAATCGTCATTGTGCAATTAAAAACCAAACAGATAAAAATAATAGTATAGTACTCGACATATCATTCATGCAACACAAACATTATAATAAGACACATTATATAATCGATTATCATCCTCTGTCCAATTTTCACAGAGGCAATGTCAATATTCAGGTAACTTATATAAAACGTTAGATCCTTATTCCAATACAAAAAAGAAAAAAATTTAATGTACCTATTACTAAATACAATCAAAACTTTAAAGTAAATACCATACATAATATGTAGATAATATGAATTTGTAAATAAATGATAAAATCAAAATGTTATGACGTATAAAATGTAGAAGCAAATAATCTTGTAGTTGATGCATGCTGAATAAAGAGTATAAAAAATAAATAATAATAACAGAAGTGTAGAAAATGAATAAAGATGTTTTGGTGACTCGACTAAACAATCAACGAATATCTTTGAAAATCGTAAACTATAGCGATGTGGGTTATTAATAGAGACTAAATATTTATGTTTGTACGTCATAACTTTTACTCGATTTATATTTCAGACCAAATTTGAGTAGGGTTTTTCAACGAATCGATTTACAAAAGGTCTTATCGCATACGACTGCACGTTTTGCAAATATTTAGGAATGTAATGTTTTTCTTAATGGACACATATTTGTGATACGGTTTTGGGAAGGAACTGTTTTAGTTACGACGAACAAAACATCATCATAATTTCTGCGCACTCGGATATTTGTTTTCTTTTAGAACACACGTTTGATAAGAAGTGTCGCGTCGTAGTTCGCGAGTCCACGGATGGTTGTGTTACAGTTTATTTATTGACCTTGTGGTGCACGGCGGGAGTCATAAATGATGCGGACGATTTGTTTAACAAATATTGCGCATTACAAGATCCATTACGTGTCTAAAGGGGGAAATCATTTTTCCAAATATTTTTTTGGGGAATATTCAAATGACCAAATGTCAGTAGTTTTTATCTTTTGTTTTTTAACGTAACAAGTCGTACTACGGATAACCTGTATCTGTTTTAAACCAATATAGTTCGCTGTATATGCAATTTAAAACACAACAAACGTTTAATCGTAGTACTTCAGAAACTCGGCTTCGTTAGAATCGTATATTATGTGAAAGACGTCCACCGATGACGAGCACTTATTCTTTCTGTTGAAGAAAAAAATGTGTTTTTTTAACGTTAATTAATAACGTCACCAAAGTATCTACAACTCAATATGATATTATTATCGCGATAGTTTGCAAAATATCTTTACAGTTGTATGACATACATAATTGATAATAATATAATATGTCAACAAAAACTTAACGAATTGACCTACACTGTACCACTTATCAACAATTTAATAAGTACTCATGATTTATTCTGATCTACGTGCAGTAATTGCAACGAATACATAATATTGATATTTTTATTACGAGCAATAACGCGACAGTTGTGCAAACATTACCTTATCCGTATAATCGAGTTTAACACTCGCACGGCATAAACGTTGGTCGCCTACGAATGCGTTATGTAAATTCTGAATTCTATTTGAAATCGATAATCCGGGACAAACACTGTGTACGTTTGCTCGAATATAATATATACATATTATGTGTACACTTGAATTACAAAATACCGTCGCCGGTAATAATTATTTCTCCAAAATATTAAACCCAAAGACGCGCAGCGATGGTACGTGTTTCGCGTCCCGAAATGAATATATAATTCCAAACGAATTCGTACGTTTCAACTATCATCCATAGTTATCCCTGAATATTACTGAAAATTTGAATTTTTCAGCGATAGCGGTGTATGAACAGCTTAAGTTTACTTTAATGTTCAACCGAGTTCGGATAAAATGACAACAAATAATATCTCTGTCAATTAAACATTAATAATGATAATAATATTATTATTCAAATATGGATGAATAAAATTGGCCAAAGGCTTAAATTATGTAGATTAAATTGTATGTTAACTAATTATTATACAAATATCAGATAGTTGATAATCCTAAATTAATTTATGATAATAACTCATAAAGATATATGTATATAATCATGAATAATATTAATCGAGGTAGAGATTTTTTAACGTACAAAACATCAAAAGATATACAATAGAAGATCTACACGTGAACGTAATAAAGAACGAACAATATCCTATTAACTATAATGACCACATATTATAAAATATATAGTCCAAAAATTAAACTGCACGTTCAAAATCTTATTATTCAAGTCGAATGATCCGATTCCAATATTAGTGCATGGATTTGTGGTTATATTTATACCTACGTTAAGTGATATTTGGCTATACATACCGACATATAATATAATTAAAAAAACAACAAGCACAATCCATTCAAAATTAAAATTGAAATCCTTTCAACACGTTTATCGGGAAATTCTATTCATGATTTAAATATTTTCATTATTATTGTTATTAAAACGCTTGCGCTATGTAGTCCGTTACGTTCTTTTGTAGCGACAAGTGTTTAAAAACTACTATCACAAACTAAATGTTCATCTGAATAATGGTTTCATTATTTTTCGGATACAAATAAATGAAGAAATAAACGAAATTAATAACGATCTCCGCTTGTTTTAGTTTAAATAAAACGTCAGTTACCAAATGTAGGTATTCAAATGCACTATCCTAAAAGATTTATGTATAATATGTCCGACAAATCATATACTGCATAGTAATTGTATTTAATGTGAAAAATGCTGTGAAGAATTTGCAATTGTGTATAAAAACAGCACAACATTAATTACTTAAACATAATAATGTATATTATAAGCGTTGTGTGATCGAACGGCATAGCGAGCACAAGACGGCGTTACATGAAACAAGTTTCTGCAAGTATATCCTCGAGAAGGATTTATGAGGAGACTGTAATCGTATTGTTCGCAGACAAGTTGTTTGAGACAACTCTGAACAAGAGTTTAAAATAATATTTAAAGGTTTTTTTTAAACACTGTTATATTACCGGGATTATTCGGGGAAATACTTCCAAGACGTAATTTTCAGGTAATCATTCCATTGTTGGTGAATTGTTGTAGACATTTGTTTGACATGAATAATTTAAACTCGTTTGAAAGTCTAAACCAAATTAAATACACTCAATCCGTATTATCCGATGCGAGACTTTGGCGAATTAACGCAATCACTTGGATGTATGATTATTAAGTTTGTGTGATTATAATGTTAACACAACTATAATATAATATATTTATAAAAGTACTCGAAACTAGAATTAAGCTAAGTGCCATGGCATTTATTCCCCGTATTTCAAATCTCTAATGGAAAAACTACTTTTTCAAGGGGATAGGAAAATTTGTTTGACGCACGTATATTTTGCACATTTCTACAGTAATTATTCACACTTTTTATCTTATCCTAGACGAAATTTGACTTTTTCACGAACAAAACAAACATAACGAATCCTTTGTTCTGTAATTCACGCACACACACACGCGCGCACACACACACACACACACACACACACACACACACGTGTAAGCATTCTTTGAGTAATGTGTTCGTTTACTTTTCGATCATTTAACTTCGTCGTAGGTGCATCACGTTTATGCTTTTATGCCCCGAAAAGATGCTATACACTTTATGTAAGCACACAATTTTAGAATTTAATTTCTATGGTGTACACAGAGTGTAACATTACAAACATTTTTAAAACGTCTTATGAAGAATAAATCAGCTTGCCTAAGATTTGGCTTACATTCCGAAGACTTCTGAATTGCTCGTCTGGCGCTACACTAGCGTAAATTATGTTACCATGAAAATGAATATGATAAAACTGTGTTACGGGTCTGTACCAAATATAAGAAATAGTACTTCGCGCTGACCGACATAAAAATCTATTATATAAAACTCAACGAACTGCGTTGGACTAAAATAGATAACAAATAGTGAACATATTTTACAGTAATATTTGTATTTCAAAAATAAAATGAATCAAAGCAATTAACACATTAAAATACATCCTACGAGTAAAGGAAACTAACAGCTTGTTCTACCTATAAAAGAACATAAAATGCCCCATACACTTTAATTAATTAAGAGTACCAATTAATTAATAATTACAAGTATGATAAGTTATACTAAATTAAAAATATTAATATTTCATTGCAAACAAAGAAGATACATGGAAGGTTAGTACCTAAATGTCATTAAAGTTTTTACAAATATTTAACTTTAATAAATTTGCATAAATAATTATTTTAATTCAATTAAAACCCGTCAAGCTCTTTTAATGGAGTTCGTCATGTTGATACACTATACGACATACGTACAGTATGATGAAAAAATATTAAAATATTATGAATTATGATGTATGATATATACCGTACAATTGTTGTGCAAATTATTATAACTAAACAATATATATTAATATTATTCCGACCGACTAATGCGTGGTACGTAGCCATTCACGATTTACGTCAAGTTATTACATGAGTTATTAAGAAAAAACTTAAAAATTTAAGTACACAATTACTATGTCGTGCATGAGAATACGGTGTGCAGATAGATCCAGCATTTTGATCAAATTACATGGGTCTTGCCGTTATGAATTAGGTCAAAATGATCGAGTGCAACAATAGTTATACCATCCGTTCCCCGTCCAGAAGAAAGAAAAATAATAAGCCTGAGATTTGCACTGGCAATACAATAACTCACCGTACTATAATATAAAATACTCAGTTACTATATATATACGGATTCAAGAGTGTGTGCACAATATAATTGCTTGTTAATTTTTTTTTTTTTGTTTTCTTGAAAATATTTCCTGTTTTGGTCGACAATTTTCTTATTGTACCGTACTAAGTAAGTCTTACTGACAGTATACGATGGAAAAAGACTTGCGCGTTCCGTTTCCTTAAATATAACATGTCTATAGATGTGTCCCAATGTCCACCACATAAGTATTTTTCTACGATCTATTTTATTTAAAAATCATAGCTGAATGACAGTGGTCTATCCAGAATTTTAATCCAGGGAGGAGGATTAAAAAATGATTTGTTTTTATGAATTTTTTACAATTTTCCTTTTTTTATTTTTAAATAACAAATTTATACTTATTCATTTTACATTTCTATGTTCTTATATAAGTTCATAATAGATAATCCAGAATCCTCATCTTTAATTATACTGTTAAATTAAGATATAAACACTTATAATTGAGTGCGTAGTTTACAACATCGATATCAACATCATGGATCTAACAAGGGAGGTGGTTATGAGAACTAAAACTCCCCTCCTCCTTAGGTACTTGAAATAATTTAAATATTTTTATAATTTTTAGTTTATTTAATTAAATAATAAGGAGCAAATATTCTATACGTCTTTTAGTATAATATTTCATACTATATTATGACCATCGGGTACCACGCCCGATTACGTTTTAATCTAAATAGGCTAAACTTTGTATTCGATAAAATCATAAAATAATAGACCATAATGTACATTAGAACTTTTGCAGTTTAGTTTGTAATTATAATTTATAATTTTTACTATAAATTTTTTTACTTTATTTTTCAAACATAAAAAAAATTTATACCTTAACGTATAAATGAAAATATTAAATATAGCGATCATAGAACATTAAAACCATTAAGACGGTTCTCATTACGATTAATTTAGTTTAATGTTATTAATATAAAATTAGTTTTCTTTTAAAACGGTTGAGGATCATGGTTAGGCATGCTTTAGGCATGGTTAATAAAAACTCGCTACCGTCGTATTATATTATAACACAACCGTGTAAATAATATTTGATTAATTATATTAAATGGTTTATAATATAGGAATATTGTTTAGTTGTTCGAAAGAATTATTATCCGCAAAGAATACTTATACTTTGCTAACGGCGCAATAAACGCATTATAATATATTTACAGGTATTGATTATTGTAATATTTTTGATGAACAAAAAATCAATTTACTGAAGGATTTCAAAGGTTTATTTTTCGGCTTGCTAAATTGTTTTCGTTACAACCACTACGCAATACCATAAAATACGCTGTACTTCGAATCGAGCCAACTGCAATACGTATTGAACCAGTCAGAGAATTTGTAACTTTTAGTAAAATATTTTTAGCTTAACAGTAGGTATTCCCTATTGCCCTTTAGTTTCCTGAAATGAACAACGTGTACACGCAAGTAATTAATTCATGGTTTTCAGAGATGTTTAACGAAATCTGACTATAAACATTGCAGTCAAGTAACCCTCAATTAATTCTCTCGTGTGTATACATATACAGATGTTTTAATCTTTTGCTGGGATAAGCGCATTCCAATTATACACTACTAGAGCACATAGGTGTACTATCGATATAACAGTTTTTTTTCTTTTATTAAAAATATATTATAATTTGTTCACATGCAAAAAACAATAAATATATTATAACAATGATGACTAATAAAACAAGACTTGAATGCACATGAGAAGTCAACTGTCCAATAACAGATACCCAAAATTTAAGTTTAGACATTACAATTTTTAAGCTTTATTTTAGAAAGTCTCTTGCCCAATTTCTTTTTAGTCGTCCGGAGAATAATATGTGGCAGTGTGAGAAAAAACATGTTGCTGATGAATGTGTTAGTATGGTAAAATGAAATTTTTATAGTGGCTGCTTTTAATACGTCCCTTCACTGTCTATAGTTTTAATTATTTTCATTGTAGATTGCTTAATTTGTAATGTATCGCGGAGTACCAGTTATGAGTTTTGAAGTGATTGACTGGAAGACCTTTAATAGGATGGATATTCGTTGACTTCGTAGGAATCAATATTTAAATACCATATGACCATATTAGTCTAGTGATTGATTTGTAAATAAGTAAATTATTTTTGAGACTCTCATAGTTTCATTCGATTCAAAATAAGGCCGGATTAGATAGAGGAGGCTAAAGTTAAGTTGTTTACGATTTTGACACAAAAGTTATAGTCGCGTTTTCTTCTTTTATTTTATTTTTTTTTTTTCATCCCCTCCACCTTATTGTCAATTATCGATTTATAAGGTTGCAGGTGTTATATTATGTTTATTCATAATTTATACACAAGGTAAATTTAATCCGACTACTTTACGGTCTACGGTCTACTTTGGAAGCCAATGTCTAGAAATTAATAAGCACAACCGCAAGATCGTATAATACCGAAACAATGGGAAATCTTATTGTTTTCGGGTTGTGGACCGCGTATAAAGACAGCGCATCTTCTTTTGTTCTCAAACAAATTAGACGCAATAATAATATACGATCGACGCGATGTTTCTCAGAGAACAATAATTGCGTTTTGATGATTTCCAATTCACACGGCAACATGTCTTCTCTACGTTCGATGAAATCGCACGCTTCTTGCTTAGCAACCACTAACATGATAAAGACTAATAACGTATACCGAAACAACCCTTAGAGGCTTAGACCGACATAATATATGGTTTTCATCCAAAATTATAATACCTTTTATCGTGTTATTTGTGCCGCATCTAAAATCGTATATATACGCCAATTACTTCAACACACAAAAGTAAAACAAAGGTTAAACTTGAATTAACACAAATTGTCCTATAGTGATCGCGTCGCACGGCTACCACTGAAGACTACTATTTATTCAACGGCCATCTCTCTTTTATAATACATTATCATCTTGACCTAAAGTTAGAACAAATGGTATACAACATAATTGCCATAAGACAAATTTGTAGACTAATATTATTTTACGTGCTAATAATTACTGACTAATGTCATTATATTATGGTAGTTATAAATATCATTAATTACCTAAAAACTATTGTTGTATATGATTAGTACAATTTTGAATTAATATGTTATTTAAAACATTAACAATCCGTACATGTATAAAACCGTCCCTAATATTTTACTCAATATATCCGTAATAGACACGAAACCATAATAGTTGGATAATACAAAAACTTTAATATACCCATAGGGCCTACGTTTCGGCACTTCGAACTTCCATCGTGTTACGTGTGTATATATATATATAGGTGCTGCTGCAAAAACAATAATAGAACATCGTCGACTGTTGAACACATGCCATTTGCATTTATCACGGGTTCAAGGGTTCGAATTGAACGCCAGAAGGGTTTCCAGTGCGGTAAAAATATTAATACAACCACTTACCGTATATGCCACGGACAATGATCTTGAGTTGAACGCTTTTATACAACGATCTGGCATTACACCGTGTACTCCGATTTCGCCATGATGGCTTCGGTTACAAAATAAACACACGTATATTATATTGTGTGCATAAATTGTTTACTGTTATATACACATATAAACGTCCGACAGTGATAATAATCGTATTACTTTACTGTTATAAGGCCACTCGGGTTTAACGCGCGGAACGAAATATCGTTATGAGAATACATTTTTTTTCTTTTCTTCCTTCATCTTCCGAAATAACTTCTGATATATGTAAATCGAATTTTCGAATACGAAAACAAAATGCATTTCGAAAACACCGACAGCGTTTTCTTTTTTTTTTTCAAACACCCGAGCAAAAAAAAATGTAAACGCGCCCCTTAGTATACAGTATGATATATAAGTATATATTAGCAAAAAAATGCGTTATAACAGGACCGTAATAGACCCACGATGACGAAAGCTTTTCGTATATTTGAGTGAAAAAAACCGTCGCAGCGAAAACCGAGAAAAATAAGATCAAACTGCAATCCAAGAAGACATATGGAGTAATAGAAAACTATCTAAATATATCTGTAGGAGAATGTGAATGGTTTGTGTTTTATCTTCATTGTCAATTTATCACCGGACGTAACTCTCGTTCTACACGCTCGGTTTACACTCAAAAAATCGGGATAACGCACCCCATTTCCCTATCGTCCACGATAACAGCGACGGATTTTGATTTTCAATTGGTTCCCTGCAGTGTAGTTATATTTATATGCGGTGAAAGAGATTATATTTTCCCGGGAACAATGATGCACGTGCGTCAGCCCGGACCAACGGGGGTAGAGAGTTTTAACTTATTATAATACGTATACACATTTTCTAGTTTTGTTAGCTTCGGATGAGCACACAGCAGCAGTGGTGAGTGATAAAAACTTTCGGTCCGTGTTTTTTTTTCTGTCGTGCGCACACATTATTGTAAATTAGTCGTTACGGAATGTTAGTCGTTATGGTATATTGTTTTCTCATGTGTCGTATGAATCGCTCTATGTGCACTACTACTGCTACTGTAGCCAACGCAAGGGTGAGACAAGCCGATCGAACCCACGATCACTCAAAACGAGTCATAAATTGAAAATGATTAATGTTTATTCCCGTACAGAAATGCATGTTTCATAAACAAATATTGCATAATCTAAAACCTAAAAATATTTTACCTTTCAAATGTTCGTAGTAAACGGCGAGATGGTTTTTTTTTTATTTTTAATTTATTATTTGTTTCTTTAACAATTGTGTAAACTTAATAGTATTAACCGATATAGATTTACAGATACACGTTATTTAACGCAGTTATTGCCATATATTTTGAACATTTGACCATGGCTATTGTTTGAACGGTGTCTATGTATTTATTCTTGAATTATCATTAATTGTTACACCAAAAAAATGACATCAAATATAAATTTATATAACGATGACAGGAGAAGCTTAATGTTTTTTCGATCGACAAACGATTACGTGATGGTCTACTAAATAAACTATGGACAATCCTGCCCAGGGCCTCGTGAACCTCGTAAAAGCGTCGGGCCAGCATCGTAGATCAGTATATCAGAAACGCGGTTGCGACGTATTAACGAGCGCGCGCGTCCACTTTAATATTGACCACGGTAATAATGTATACGCGATTATTCGAGTCCCGATAAATAGCCGCGTGACTGAACATATTAATTCGAACACGGCTATCGCGCTCATCCCTCAGAGCTCTTTAATATTTACAACGTTATTAGAAGCCACCGCTGGCCGAGCTCACCCGGTGCCGTTACCGTCGAGCACCGGAGCTTTGTTTTTCTACGCCTCAATGTGCACACACACGCACACATATATACATACACACACACGCAAATACACACGCACACGCACACGCACACACGCACACACGCACACGCGCACACTGGCACGTGTAATATACGTTATATACTATCTTCGTATCGTATAGGTACGTTATACGACGGTATAAGCCTTATTTGAGTAATACGCACGTTTACTTTTCAATAATTTAACATCGTCGTAAGTGCAAAAGGGAATAAAGGGTATTATTATTTGAAAATAATACCATTTTCACAGCGAGTGTCAGATTAATAAAGTTAAATACTTGAAATACTCCTATGTATCGTAATAACAATACGTTATTGAATAAATATATTTACACCGACCTGATAATAATTTTCTCTGTGCTCTGCTAATCATTTTATTGGCCCATCATGTCACATAGCCGAAATATTTTATTCCTCAGGTTCCCAATTGTTTCTGACTTGTTCTTCCTGAAAAATCCCATTCCCATTCATTATAATAATATCATATTATGATATAATATATCATATGTTTTCAATACACTCTTTGTATGTGATAAAATTAAAAATCTAATTGAGTTTTTTAATTCAGTTACACGACGAATTAATTATTTTGGAACCCTTATATATATTTTAATTTTATACGTGATACTATCGAGTTTTATCTCCGTTATTCACAACTTTTATTCCCAAGAAAATAAAAGTGAAATGTATTTTGGCTAATAATGATCAGAAACAATTGATAACTGTAGCAAAATCTAAATATACATCAATATCATGCGTAAGTACTACAAAAAATATCCAAAACACTTTCTAATCAGAAAAAATTAAATTTTAATCGAGTTGAGTTAACTTGGTTGGCAACGAAATTAACAAGAAAATTTTACTGATATATGTTATCACATTGGCACAATATTTCCGCAAGATTTTCAACTCCCACTGTTAGATTTCCCGTATTAAATTCCGTATTAAATATTGCGTTACGCAAAGGAAACAAAACAGTCCTTTGTTTGACCACATTTTTGTACGATCAGTTGCTTTATAAAAGTCCTCTTGTGATTGATTCCATTTTATCTGTTGACGGTTATATTGACAAACCGCGATGAATTCTTTGTGTACGTTATAATTTCAAAGAACACACACACACACACACACACACACACACACACACACACACACACACACACACACACGACACAAGAATGTAATGCGTTTAAGTTGTTATTGCTTTTTCGCGTATAGTGAACCAAAAATCCGTCGAACCAAAAACGAATTTTGAACGCACTAGAAGTTCAATTAAAATTATATTTGAAGCATAGTAAACACTCTTCAAATATGATGTATTTAAATGGGTACGTTAGATATATAATACCATAATATTCATAATGATATAATGTTACCGGAACTTTTCAAATTAAAAAGCAAATTATTGTTTTGTTTGACAATACATAAAAATTACTTAGCCGTATTTTATTTATTTTTAAATTAAAAATTAAATATTAATAAATGTTATACCTTTATTTTAAACGTATATTATGAGAATACTTTTGAGAAGAAACATCGTCATCACATTAAAAAAAATACTAACGATTTAAAATACAATAAAATATTTACGTGTCAGTCAACATTTTGAGCAGTAAATTACAGTATAAAAAATAATTAAATACATTCAAAATATTATTTGTCTTTAATATTTAAATATTATCGTGAACGTACAAGCTAAGTTCATTATGTGAGTAAAACATTTTTATCAGATCAGAATGATAAATAATACATTACTATAATAACTGAAATATAATATTAATCTATACAAAAATACCTCTGAATCTATACCTCTCATATTTTAGTACTTAATTATTGTTCACACATTCTACATGAAAACGATGAATGTTAGTTTGTGATCATAACCGTTTTTTTTTTTGTGCACCTGTTAATTTTGAGTATAAAATTCAATTGTTCTGACGAATCGATTTTTCATAGTACCTATGTAAAAATATTAGCACATACACTAGTATAATATGCATATTATTATGCATCCGAAGAGTAATCCTCGTAAAAGCCGATATTATGGCTTCAATAGTAAACGAAGAATTAATAGTTTTGCTCGAAAATGTGAAAACCGTTATTATAATGTGATGGAAACAAAAAGAAAATTATCAAAGACGGTTTTTGCACGATAATATTATAGTAATGAAAAAGACATGTAAATATGAACCTTACGGGCCGTCGTGCATAGACAAATAAGATTATATGCCTGTGTATGCGTAACCAGAACGGGAACAGTTGACTTAACCGGTTTCTATCGTATGTGTGGAGAGTAATGAAGCTTGTAGAACGATACGATCGAAATCGGCGATGTATATTTGGCTATAAGTAGTTTTCGTACAGGTATAAAAATAACGTTAAACAGACTGACATGTCCGAAAAATGTTTTGTGAAAAGATCATTATTATAAACATAGTTTCGTATAATAGAATAGATTTTTTTTTTAATACCCGGGCATAAAAACCGACGACATGGTAGTGCACGATCACGATTAAACGGTAAACTTGTGTAGTCTTACCGATTTACCAACGTGGGACCGAAACGATAACAGAGTAAAGAATGAAATAAAAATAATATCTGTAAACCAAACACCATAACAGATTCTTTGTATCCGACGTAAAAGCTTGTTTTTAAAACAATAATCCTATGAAATAACATACGATTATTATTATTTTTTTTTTCTATTAGTTTTATTAATGTTATTTATTAATGATAATTAATAAATTAATTATCGTTAATAATAATCGTTCATTCAAATGAATAAAGTAACAGTCAGCTGCTAAATATTACAGGTATTATAATATAATAATAATAATAAATTAAACAATATTAATCGTAATTAATAACATTTATAATAATAATATAACATACAATTATTGAAAATTAGTAGTTTTATAGGAATAATTATGTTTATTGAAATATAAACAATAGTTTAACCCAATTCAATAAGTTATGCTAGTACAAGTGTACAATTAATTACAAACATTATACAAGTATACAAGCGGTTGTCGGTTCCCGTAAATTGTATTATTCTCCTCCACGTGTATATATAAAACTTTTACCATGCGATATACATAGTGATGAAAATTCTGAAAATATCGTATACGGTCCGTGGAAACCTGCACAGACGTTTTACTTTTTCCGCGAAAAGTATTGCGCATTATTCACGGAAAAATCAATCTATTTTAGGGTTCTGTAGCCTAAGAATTGGAACAAAATAAAAAATGATAATTAAAATCACAGCGATGACGGAGAATAGTTTATTCAACAAAACTACAGTCAGAAATTATCTTGTTTTACTGATTTCAAAAGATATAATAACATTTATCTTACAAGTTATAATACTGTAAATTTAAAAACAATTTTCTTTTATCTGTTAATTTCTTTCTATATTTTATTGTTACTAATTAAAATTTACTTCATGCTATAAATACAATAATATTGTTCCACGTATTAGACATAAACGACACATTTTAATTATTTAATACTCAACTTGTAAAAATATGTTATAGAATAATATACTGGCACAGTTAAATATAAAAGATAACAAAACGATATTTTTCCTTTATCACAATTTATAAGACCGTAAGGCTGTATAGATATTCTATTATAATCACTCTACATTATGTATTTTGTTCGAATCGACGCGATGCCTATTTCATATTATATTTTATCAAATAATATTTTAACAAAATATAAAAACGAAATATTGTTACGTTTTACAAAATATTATGACGTATTCATCCTTTATTTTCGTCGTTATTTGCCCTGAAATGCCCTTTTTTACCGATATCGATACTCGCCATTATAATATAAATACGCTAACCTAACCACGGTGACGAGGTGATATAAGTAAAATAAAACGTGACGTGAAGTTTTAGCACAACAAAAACGAATGAAGAAGTTCCCTGAATGTTGAAGGACGGTGTGTAAACAAGCATTGTTATAATATTGTATTGTTCGCGTCGTACCGACATATGGGAATATCGAACGACGGCGTTGTGGATAGGCAAATGTGATACGCCAACGTACGCGTGACCGAAACGACGGTATACGTATGCGATCTAAAATTGCATAATAATACTATACGATTATTTTTGCGATTCCCGTCGACAATAATAGTACTATATAATATACATTCTATTATACAGCAATGGTGCTGATCATATAGTTTATCTATGACAGATGTCATGGTAGATTTTGTGGGCGGCATATTTGGGTAATCATTCTGTTCTACTGTTTTTGTATTTTAATTAATTAAATAATAATAACTTATACTCAATTAAGAATTGTTTATATAAAACGGCCGGTTTACCTATATTTCCAATTATTGGATCGTACCACCAAATGCATTCAAATATTTTTTCAGTCACGAAATGAAAATAAATGGATTCTACAATCCATATTCGATATTAAAGTATTATTATTAAGACGTAACAATGTAAAAATAACTATTAGAATGTTGATAATATTATTACTAATACAACCCATACGGTTTATAAAGAAGCAATTTAAAAAGCACATATCAACAATGGTACGCCATTTTTTACGAGTCGTTATTTCCAATCGGTAAATCCAGTTTTTTATGGGGGTGGGTGTAGATTCGAGTTTTATTATCTTGTTAAGGGCTTAAATAACAAAAAAATGCTGAGAACCGCCGATATACATTGCATGAGCGTTAGGTAAGGTTATGTTACGTTTCCTTCGCGGGCATCGTATTGGTTGGTTTCCACGTCTGTATAACTCCGTAGCTATAAAATAATATAGTGTTGTCGGACGAATAAAATATAACTAACCGATTTGTTTACACAGTATGTTCGCAGGACACATGATGGTTGGAGCTTCGGTGGCGTGTGGATTGTCGTTGGTAGTGATCCTCATGTGCACCGTTCCAGCATCGTTATCGGCACCATATCCGTTGTTACAAGGGTACATACATTTTACATCAATATGCATCACGCGCTCGTACAGAAAACTTTTGCAGTCTTCTTATACATCGTGAACACGTAAAACCGGGCGACAATACGGAACAAAAATTGTATACGATAACGTTGCGCCGCCGGCCCTATTATTTGCACTAGACCGGTATTTCTCGACCTTTCCATGGCATGAAACCACGTTTTGTACTCCACCAGCGAATTGTACACGGGAAACGCTGATAAAAAGTATAATATAGATAAATCTCCCGATAAGCATTGCTCGTATACGTACGGATATCGCGTATGTTCATTTCCAAAACATTTTTTTTTTCTTTTTTTTAATAAACCAACAACACGTAAAACCACTGCTCGACGATGTATACAATGCGTCTTTATATTTTAAAACATTTCCGAAATCTAGGTATCCGCAGGTGTCCATGATTAGAATTGTTCTCGTCTCGACACCGTTCGTTATATTTTGTTCTATTCGTTTCACTACACGTGTACCTCGTGGATAAACGCTTGACTCACGCACATTATTCAACAGGGTCTTCCGGGAAAACGGTAAGGTTTTGAATAGCTCTCATGGAAAAAATTGTTATTACATTAACGCATTAGAATGTTCTACATATTATATATATATTATATTATTATATTATATTATATATATATATATATATGAGTGTCACGTTAAAAGTCTCGAGGTTCAAAAAATCATGTCTTGAGATCAATGTCCATAAGACGCGGTGTCCCTTTGTGTATCTATATGTACATATTGCGCTGAAATCGAACGCCGATACTTTGCGTATGCGACTCATTCCGCCAACGCCTCTGAAATCCAAATTGAGCAGCAGTTGAAGCCATCGGACCAACCAATATATTGCGGTTACTGCGGTTTCTTGATGAAAAAGACGGAAGATAAAACTGACGCGCCCCAGTTCTGTTGATAACATGTTACATCGCACGAAGCACATAATATCTTTTCCAGCGATGTACAAACGGACACTGTCTTACGGACGTTGATTTTAATACATACATGTTGTTAAAAACTTTTGGGCGCTCAGTATGAGATACAACGTAAATTATGTGTTAAATGAAAAATAAAAACCATGAATGCAAGTACATTTATTTTTTACTTCCACGAGAGTCATTTCAATATTTTTTCCATTTTGCTGAAAGACTATACTGTATAGATAATATGCATAAGCGCGTCGTGATGTAGCGGTGTTGAGAAACATTGTTTTCCGTAGACCATATTGACGTTGGGGTAGGATAAACACGATGGTGTACGGTAAATTGTACTATCGAACGTGCAGACTAAACGAATTAGAACATCGATGCTAATGAGTAGTAGTTGGTAAACATACTTGCACAAACGGGCGAGCGGAAATTTAGTGGCCACACCGCGTCTAATAAAAATTACGAAAGTGACGTACGCGGTGTTACGTAAAACTAAATGCAACCGCTATTGTTATATTACCTACGTGCATTTACATCGTTGCGGGTACAACACGACTATAGTGACGATTAAGAACGTCATTTATTCCACGGCGTTCCTGATGCTGTAGAGTAAATTAATAAGCAAAATAACACGACGTTTTACCATTCGAAACCGTACATGCATCTTGTTGTGTAATTGAGACCGTTGAACTGTGCGGCGCAATATAATCAATATCAGATAGGATAATATTAAAAGTAAATAAATGTCCACAACGATACAATCCATTTGCTATGATGTTCAATACAATCGAGTCGGTTTCTTTTTTTTTTTTTGAACAACTCTATGTACAATGACGCACTTCAGAATCTTTTTAACTACATTGTAATATACAAATCAACCAATCGAAGTGTATTTTTTCATCTGTCGCTGATTTTCGATAACGCGGTATAATTATAGTAGAACGATGAGGAAAAACATCGTTCGAAACGTATTTCAATTTTGACGTGAATGTAAAAGTCTAATAAAATACGTTTAGGTATATATACTATACGTACAATATAAATGATAATGCGCATACCACGGGTTGGATATATGAATCGTGTGAAATATACCAACGAGCTCGAATTCGCATATGTACAATAACTAACGCAAACGCGTGTAAAAACATGTAGAAACTATTTTTGTTATTTTTGTTGTTTTTTTAACAACAGCAGAAATAAATATAAATAAACATCAATACGATGCGTGTGTACATCAATGAAATTTTTTACGAAACAAAAAAAAAACCATTCGATCCCCGAGGGTATCGTATATGTTATTAGACGTCGATTTACTGCGGCCAGCTGGGAAATATGTGCACGTATAATGTAATACGTCCAGGCGAAAAATAATATGTGCAAAGGTACCGCAGCGCTGCCCGGGATGGTCGTCGATTATACGACGGCTGCGGCGGGGGAGGGGGGGGGTAATAATATGATAATATTATACAACGTGTTCTGCTCTCGTTAAAACAACAAAATGGATTTGTATAACGAGTCTACGTTCTCGCAGAAACTGGACAATTGCATTTCATGTGTGAGAAGTAAGCATGTGCAGTGGCGTCATGAAGGTATTATTGGTTGGGAGCCAATAATTGTTCTTAAAAATTTGCTGATGGGTTATACTTACAATAAAACGAGTTTTATTTTAAATCAAGATACATGTAAATTGACGAATAAAGCGTAATAAATTAACAAAACAACTAATAAGAGTACATTATATGAATATCTGTATAAATAAATACATACCTTATTTAAATATAAATTGTATTCTTTACATTTTGGTCAATTATATATAAGCCACCAGAAGGGCAAGGGGCTTATATAAATATGTATTCATTTTTGCTCCTCATTAAAAATTAGATCAATACACCACTTTGTGTGTGTGTGTGTGTGTAAAGAGCCGGATGAAACCTATATCCAATCTCAATGGGTCAGTGATTTAATCCTCAAGAATTATGCTTGAAAAAACCTGCAGCATGGTAAAATTTAATTTAAAATTAAAGAGTGGGTAAACTCTCTACATAAAAACAGCATTTTTACCTCGATAAAATGTTGGTCCCCCGTGGCCGATTAGTATATTCATTGCAGGAAAGGTCGAAATCTTAGATCTTGCGCTGTACACGCGTATTCCCGTGTCTGCATCTGTAAGTGCGTTAACGGGATAAGCCCGATGTTTCTGCTCTACCGATGTAGGGTCAAGCACGCGTTTGGCTGATAATATTATTTCAGTATCGCCGACTGTGGGTATCGAACAGCTTATGGGTTTTGTTTGCTATACCGGTGGAACGATACCAGACCGTGATTCATTGCTTTGTCGGTTGTGAAACCATTCACAGTTTGCTGTTTTACACGCGGTGATTACCATTGCCTAACCTAACCTGAACGGATCAAAACTTTATTTGGTACAGTCACAAATCGCATAGGTATTTTATACTGTTTAAGGCAACAGACCAGCCGGGAACTGGTTTAAAACGAATACATATCCTTCGTCCTGTAATATAATTAACATTGCTATAAAAACTGAACACACTCGTGGTAGTATAACGGTAAATTATATTGCCTAGATATCAGTTTTTTTTCTTAATTTGCTACTTAACTATGAAACGGTACATCATACATTTTATTTTCAAAAATTAGTCAGCCTATCAAACTATCGTTACCATTAGAATTTCAAGAAATTCTCGTGCATAGTTAGCCCAAACTTTTAGCCAAATCTGAATTAGTTATAATTAGTTACTTTCCACTTACAATTCGTATATTTTCCTAATATTTTCACAGACTGTTGAACATTATCGTAATTATTATTTTAAAACCAAAAACAAATCAGCCAATATTAGTTTATAATTTACATTATTTTTCAATTATTTTTAAATTATAATTGTTAGATTTTCATTCGAATCAAATAATGATATGTTATCCATTAAGTATTATTATTGGAGCTGTTCGTTAAACTAAACTAATCGTCAAAAGAAATATTTATATACACCCTTCAATTAAATACTTATATTTAATGGTCTTATAATTGTGTTTATATTATATGAAACTTCAAAGTGTCTTTCATTAAAATATATATTTAGAACCCAAATCAACATTCTGACAGTTCAAATGTTTACTAAGAATGTCAGACCGATATGACGACAAAATTGCCTTCGTGAAGTTTCAATACAAATGCCAAACATAAATGTCGATAAAATGGCAATCGTACATTTCCTAATGTGGTTAAAGAATAAGTAATGGTTATGTCATTTACGTTAAATGAAACCGACCGCTTATAAAACATTTATTAGAGGTAAAATTCTTCTTGATAAGATTGTCACATTAAAAAAATGACCAACTTATCAATTCGGTAAAATTGTTTTTTTTTTACTCTATTAATCACATAAATATAAATATAAGCAATTTAATTCAATTTAAAATGAACGCCAACTTACATCTTAGTAAAATAAAACTAATTCATAAACTGATTTACATAAATCATTTGTGAAATAAATAAAATATACACAAAATTCCGGTACACTTACTTCGTTAATATAATCTTGAAACTCACTGGGTAACAAAATAAATTTTCATGTCATATGGGAAAATAGATAATATGTATTATAATTACGTGGCGATAAAAATTACAGGAACATATTCTATCCAATATTCTACGTACAGACCAATTATCCCGCGACAAACGTCTGAAATCATACACGGTTATCTTATACATTTTTGTTCAAATGAATCAAATTTATTTAATAATAAGTTATGTTTAAATAGTTTAATTGTATGTATAAATATTAAATAATACCTAGTCTATATGGTTTAATGTGTATATGTAAATCGTTTTGTGTTTATTTCAGACAAAATAATGCGTTCTTATCATCAGAAAACGACGGGGATCCAGAAGTAATGTTGGAATTATTGGCTCGAATAGGCCAAAATATTATGAGAGCAAATGAACTGGAAAAGTAAGCTGGTCGTTAAGTGCTTAAAAAACATAATAGCACGTTAAATACATTGGTGTTTTAATTTTTTCCAATGTGTATTTGTCCGCAAAAATGGTAAGAAGCTGTGCGTCGACGATGGTTCTAGACATACACAACTGAACACGTATTAGATATATATTCCGGTTTTATAACGGGTAAACGAAATTATGCGGTAAAATAGCTTTGAACGTTTCTCAAAATAATAATGAATAATGAAAATAAACCACCGAGGTTCAAATATTTTAAATTTTCTACCAAAACGGTATTATAATATTGGAATTTAATCATTTGAACGTTATGTAATAAGCTTATATATACCAACGTTCAGTCATAATGTTGTTATGCTACGCGATTGAATGAAAAATATATTATGTTTTCAGCAAAAGGTATTGTATAAAATATAAGATATATATATATATGATATTATTATAACAGTAACAAAAAGACGTTTTTATAACCGACCGGATACGGGTTTTCAACGTTTGTGCGAACGACGGAAGTCGAACGGGTCACTGGCACGGGTGGCGTATATAATATGAATGCCACTGGATTTGAAAGCAATCATTGTAATCTAAAAACGATTCGGCTCAGAGACTATTTCAGATTATCGATTCTATGTGCGCGTGGTGCTATAACTTCCGTGTAGTGTCAAGTAGATTTTTTCTAGAAAATCGCGGAGAAAATTCGGTGGGAGAATGCGATACGCGATATCGAGAGCTGTCATGCGTGATCGAAATACTTATCTTACGAGACGACCACCTGCCGTGCTTAAGATCGGGTATGAATATTTGATGATTCGATGTGGATTGTTCGTTGATCTCACGGGGGTTGGGTACGGTTTACCGCGTCACTTTCGAACTTTGAAGATTCGCATGAAAAAGGGAATAAAAGACTTATAGGACTTTTCCACGTACATCCCGCGTTTTAGAATAATATATATATATATAATTTTATTACTGTGATCGTGAGATCGATTGTTTACCACAACATCGAATAGTTTGGAAATCATCCCTTCGAAAGGCCTGATTTCATGCATCCCAGTGGCGTAGCGTGAAATTTGGTGACCCATAGATTCCAGACAGAGACCTTCATTAACACAGAAATTAAACTATGATAAAAATATAAATTATTATTGTACTATAAATAGTGATTCTAAGAGCTAATAATTATAATAATAACAATAATAATAATTTTATCATATCTTATCATATACCTTTAAATGTATAAAATACTAATGGTGTAAGCAAAGATGATTAAAGCTACAGCTATAGATTTTTATTTTTTATTCGTATTTTAAAATCAAATTATTTTTAACATGAAAAATAAAAAAATGTATAGTTGTTTTTTCATGTAGGTAATGATAAAGTTACAGGGTCTCCCTCCCAACTTGTAACACCCTAGTGCCCAGAGGGTGGGACCCGGTCTAAATATACAACTATACATATCATTGCAGTGTACGGTACGTATATAATAAATTAAAATAGGAATACGAAAAAAAAAACCAACAAAATATTGTAGGTACAAAACAACGAGTACAATTGAGATCGAACTGAAATCGTTGACGAATTAAAGCGTATATACAATACACGTGACAATATCATGCGATTAAATATGTTGAATTTTTCGAAAAAATAAAGTTACGCGCGTGAAAAAAAAAACAATTCGTTTTAGTCTCAAACTTTCACCGCCAGAGCGTGTATAATAATGACACTATATTATATTATGTATTTTTACACTCGAAAAGACACCGAATTCGATTAAACAACCAAACGCGAGTTTGACGCAAAACTGCATCGCATACAATATCGCGTTATGCCCACGTGAATCGGTTTCAACGGGACCTATCGTCTGTTAAATCGGCCTCCAATTATATAATATAGGGAATATAATACTTGGCGTAAATCTGAAATATCGCGTTTCATCGAGTGATATCGAACACGAAGATTACATCATAATCGAATACACATACGTAATATTGCCGCTATACAACATATAGTTTAAATAGTTCATACGGTTGAACCGAACGGTTCTCAATCGCGATGATTGATCGAGAAACGGTCGTTTGCGGATTTGTCGACATCTATATACAATATGTATGGGCGTTCAATGTGAAATCGCAACACCCGTATACGCTATTGGTTGTACATGAAAACATTTCACGCTCGTTCGAACCTAGGATCGTATTTAAAGGGTGCGGTTTGGAGGGGCGACAGTCCAACATTGAGCTATAACTTTTGTTGGGGGGAGGGCAATATTTTATAACGAAAAACTAAATATTTGATTTAAATGTGCTGCACTCGTATATTTATTGCTGAGAATAACAATGTAGGTAATGTAGTATTCATTTATTCCAAACGGATAAAACCCCTTTAGAAAACCACAAAATTATGAAATATGTGAATTTTCAATAATAGTATTAGGTTTAAATTACGATAAAAGAAAAAGGTATATACGCAATAGCTGATAACAAAAATAATTTAAATTATACTAAAATTTTAACGAATATTCAAAAATTAAGACTTAAGAAAACAAAACAAAAATAATGCTAATAAAATATAAAAGAATAATAACAATAATAAGACAAAACAAAACAACTGGTTAATAATACAAGATATGAAAAATACCATTAACATAACAATATTATAATATAGATTAACTTACAACTGAATTTAAGAGATATACATTTTGATTAAAAACATTACATGGTATGAAGGAAAAAATCTACATGATCCATTATATATGGTTTGATGTTTGATAATGTTAAAGCTCTAGGGAAGTATGATGTAGAATTGTTATTTGGTTATTTTTGTAGAATAGAACATGAAACAAGACGTTAAATTTCCTTTAACAGTGACTGGTTATATTAAACCCTATCGTAGAAAAGCAATAAAGAGGAAGAAAAGAAACGTTCAAAATGTCATAAAAGAATATTATAATATTTGCAGCCCTTTTTCTTACTCGCAAGATGTAAGCTATCCAATTGAAAGATTAAGATATTGTACGAGTTCTTAATATTCAGTTTTTTTTTTTTTTTTTGTTAACCGTTACCAATAAACCTTTTGGATCATGTATATAGATAAAATATGATAAAATTATATTAGTACTTAAAAAATAATGCAATGAGATAACAATATTATTATTAATCGTAACAACAATAAGTGTTCAAAAAAAGGTGAAGATTGAATATATAATATCATATAATAATATATATTTATGAATATAATAATAATTAATTAATTAATTTGTTGATTTTTGTAATAAATAGAAATATCGCTGGTGTATTTATAAAAAATTAATTTTATTTATGATAGTGGTAAGAAGAGTTATATTAGTGGACTAATAATTGATATAAAATCTCGGATGAATGTTGATAACTATGTTTGGATAGCGGAAACATTATCGTTGTTGTTTTCAGAATCAAAAATAGGCACGTGCACAAGAAAAGGTCGCAGGGCTTAGGTTTAGGATTTAAATTTATATTTAGAGGATATGAGGTTTTAGATATTTGTGGAATCCAATGGATATTGGAAATGCTAAGTTTTCTACAAAAGTTTGTTTTACGTACAAATTATATGTTATGCCGTATGTGCGTTACTGTCACGAGGAGGAGGGGGGAGGTTATTTTTGATTTTGTGTGAACAATAAGTATATGCATATTGCGTATACAAGTGTAATGGAATGGGAAAGTTTAATCGCGAACGAAACAACAATTATTGACTTTTAGCGCGTATGTACACAACCGAAAGTCGAAGATGGTTGTGTAGAATCCTCCCGCGATACATATTGTACGTCTCCCGGGCAAAGAGCCCGCGCAGAAATCATGTTTCCCTCGAAGTCTTATACCAAGTACCGTCCACGGTGGTAGAAACGTGCGTACAATATATTCGGCACAAATCTGTTCGTGTGGCAGAAAATGTGCATTTGCCGCATACATAACGCACACAATTATCAATGTTTTCCGCGCGCATACACGCATACACGCACCGTACACGATCCGTCCGTCGGTTGAAGGGTTTTCGCGCCACAATATATCGACGCCTCAGTTCAAAACTGCAATAACTCAAAAATACTATTATTGAGATATAACAGTTTTAAAAAACCTAATATTTTAGAATTACCATATATAATTTTTGGTTATAAATAGAATATTCAAATTTGGAATGCACTTATTACTATATAAGCAAATCCCAATTACAGTATAAATTTTAAGTATCATTTATTTACAAAGTGTACTTAAACACATATATTAGTATTGAATCAAAATATTTTCCAAACATTTTGAAATAACTAGACATATTGCATTATTGAACTCAAATTCTACCTAAATACACGCAACAACTAGACTTATTTCATTATTGAACTCAAATTCTACCTAAATACACGCAACAACTAGACTTATTTCATTATTGAACTGAAACACTATACACATAAATTGATATATTGCATAAATTAACTAGGATGATAAATTATAAACTAGATAGGTATTTTATTAATAATAAATATTTTTAAGTATTTACAATTTAAAATAACATAACCAATTTATTGTAGAAGTAAAAACATAATATAATCTATGAAATAAAAAATAACTTGTATCTTATAACTGTATCTTTGTAATTATAATTAATATAACTATAAACAAATTTATATTTTGAATAATACAATTATGAACGAATGAATGTTCAATTATTGTTCTGTTAAGTCATTAAGACAATAGTAAATTTAAAACAAAATGACAGAAATGATTTTCAACTCGCGATAAAATATTTTTGTGGTTAATGGTAATAATGAATCGTTGATAATAATTAAAATATTTTATTACATTAATTTGTATCAACCACGGTTGTAGATGGTCCATGATAGTCACGGTAATAATAGAAATATACATAATAATATTGTTATTATTATGAAGATGGTCTATTTATATTCATAGTATCAACTCGGAAATTACAAACATTATTCAATTCAATAACGCAATATGTCTATTTATTTCACTTTTGAAGTTACCATGTCATTATGAAACTACTGGTTCTAGAATGAAATAAACAACCTCTAGAGATGAAAAATTGAACAAAAAGTTATAGTGTTATAGAATCGAAATCGTCGTAATTTTGCGAATAATTTCATATAGATAACTCACTTTTGAATTTTTTTGAGTTATTGCAGTTTTGAACTGAGGCGACGATATTATGTTATAGATTTTGACCGCACACATTTTCCGACACACGATACGGTATAATATGGCGTCATGTGACTATATGTGAGGGATGACAAAGTAGGACGTTTTTGACCTCTTGCCGCCAGCCGAGTCGGTGGTGGCCGACGGGCCGGGCAAGGGCTCTGCTGTCAGGATAGTCAGGATACGACCTTATAATGGGTCGCTAACATGATTCGTGTCATATATATATATTATCTAAACGCAATCTTATTACTTCAACTACTACAATATTTATTGCTACCCGCATAGTACATACCTATATGTTTTTAATTATATTCTGAATAATATCATTGATTATAAATAAAATAATAATAATAAATTTATAATCAATGATAATATATACCGTCCGTTTTACTTGATATAAACTATAAGCACATATTTTAGTGTTTATACTTCGTACGCATTGACACGAATAGGACGTATATCTCTAGCGTGACGTAAGATTCCTTCGAAAACAAGTTTCCATATATATATATATATAGGTAATATATATTCATCCCTCCACGTCGATTTCAGTTATCATTTTCATTATAAATGATAATGGTTGTTCAAATTTTTTCCCATGAATAATAAATATGAAATTCTACGGTAAAAGTACTAAAAACGTAACTGGAACGAATAAGATATTCGGAAACTATTCGACCGATGTGGATATCCGGACCGGATTTCGGATGATCAATCCGAATCGAGTATTATTATTATTACCTTACACGTTTCGCGTCCCCGATGACGATTTTTCAACGATTTCCCGTCGCAGATGACGTGACGCGCGAATGTGTTTGCACTACATGCGAACAACAAACATCCGTGTGAGGGATTGAGACACTGCATTCGCAGTGCGTGTGCGAAGCCATATGACGGTAACAACATCAATATCGTAAATCATGAGTTATCGCATCCATGCCGCAGTAATGCAGTCTGCCGCACGTCTAGAAAACGGTGCTTGGGGTCAGCCGGGTCGGAAATCCGTGGCGCGAACGGCTCCGACGATTTTATACACTTGTTGATCCTCATTCGTAGACTAAACGGCGTTTAGGGTTAAAAATCGCTAAGGATGCTACTTGTTTTTCTCTTTACAAAATTCTATTAACCCTTTCCGGCCTTTGTTTTTGTGTGGTTGAGTGCAAACGCAGATGTGCTGGTCATGTATAGATTCGTTCAATATAATATGCAAATATGCAAGAGGTGAAATGTAAAAAGTTAAAAATTTCAATAACTGATCCACCCGACCTATTTCACTCAGAATCGTTTTTCCAAAGCAATAGCCAATGCGGTGTGTACATTTGGTTTCAGGTTTACAAAATCAACACAGTAATATTATATATCATTCATCCATTCCTGTATCTCCGCCAACCTATAGGTGTCTCACCCGACCAAGTTTAGTTTATCCCCCCCCCCCCATCCAGGCACTCGCTGAGACGTTTCAGAAAGATTATCGCTGTAAACGTAATATAGTTAAGAGACATTATATACATACAAGTTCCTGCCTATATCAACATTTATACAGGACTTTGTATAGGTACGCAAGATCAATAGGTACACGTTAACAGTTCAAACATACTTTATTTTATTTTTATTTTCAACGGATCCGATGTAAAATCGAGATAGGCTTTCTGACATTTCTATTGGTTCGTCTAGAATTCGAAAATATTCATGCGCGTTATGTCCGGCTTTAAATCCGAACAAGTAAAATATTACTGCGCTTTACCAATAGCTGCGTCCAATATTGCAAATTCGTTTTGAAAATCATTATCGCTTCACTAGACCATCATGGCATCACGATATTATGTGCACACCAACTTCGAAAACTAGGTACGCACTATTGTCGGAATCCGCTCCCCCGTATGTGATGGACAGTGACGGCAAACTGAGTACGGTACACGGAATCGCAACAATCCCTCTTTACAGAGCCATAACCGGATAACATTACTACGGGGATGTAATTAGACGATTGTCCAAGCAGAGGTATTCAATAGTATGCACGCGCGCTTATGGCATCGGCCCCGTTCTCCGAACACTTTTCGTTTGCTTCCCGGGGATCCGAACGGATGAAATACGGAACAGGCGCGTGACTAAAGACATAATATTATTATGAGACCACGACTGTGCTGGGGACCGGTTATAAGAATATTGCATGTGCCGACAGCGATTTTCAATGAACAAGTTAAAATCGCATTAGTGGCATTACGCTCTATTGTCCGGCATAATATTGTATTATGTAAAAGGAAAATAGGAAACGTTTGTGGTCCATGTACATTCATAGGAGGCATTTCAATATTACTACCTATATACGTATATATATATATATATATATATATATTATATACCTCACGGAATCTACACATATTATTATGTAAATTCGAAATGGTATAATGTTGGTCCCGGTAAACGTACCCGAGACCACTTCTCGTCCAATATATTACATTATAGTCATGCGGTATTTAATGAGTATAACGCGGAGAAAGTGTTATATGCCAATATTATCCAAGGCCATCGGGTAATTATTTATAACACGCACAACGCCGCCGGTAGTGTGTTTTATTAATAATTATCTTTTCTTTTTCTTTTTCCATTGAAACTTTGTTAATAATTATCTTACGACAAATAATTACGAGTTTGAAGTAATTACGGAGATTACCCGTGACCAAAGAAATACCATTTTACATTTCTATGTTACACATAATGTATAGAAAACCGTTTATCGATAATAGATTATTAGCATATAATATATGAATTCACATTTAAGAATTCCTAAAACAACCATCACTGTGTTGAATGTTTTTTCTAGCTTTGAGTGAAAATGAAATTGTGTTAAAAAGCCTGTACAAGTTGGGTCCCAGAAAAATAACATTTTTTTTACCATTTTCACAGAATAATTACATTTGATTATTACAGATGCGGTTTAAAACGTTATTTTCCTAATGTTAACTGTTTTATATTTTCGTCGTTTTCATAATTATTTGTCGCCTAGTTGTTAAAAATTAATAGATTAATGATTGGGTAGAAATTCATAAGATACACAGATTTAACAAATTGGTAGCAATTAATTTTCCCCAAAATTTTTTCGATCATTGTTTTCTTTACGAAATCTTCCTTAGATATTATTACATTTTACTGCCAGAAAGTACTCCATACCATAGTCATACTTTGTTATTACTACGATACGATAAACAAACGATACACGAACCAAATTCAAATACATCATTTTACACGTCCGGACCCAATTCGTATAAAGTGTTAAACTAATCATATTTTCGGACGCAGCCAATCAGCAAATGTGTACCTACGTATAATAATATAATATATTATATTGTATAGAATTTTGTTTCAGCCACAGTTCGTGTCAGGCTTGTACGCCGATCACTTTCGCGTTTTGATTAGGATTTTTTTTTCCTCGTCAAATTCCTAATTCCTATAAGGTTAATGTTTTTCAGCTGACCTAATAGGGGAATTCTAATATACAAAGAACTATTGTATTATAACTAGAAAATTGGGCAAGATATAAGTTCCATTTTATACAGTTCCGGAATTGGTAAAAAAAAATAAAAATTAAACTCCCAATATCGTTTAATCACAAAAACGTTTAGTGTATTTGTATAATATTCATAATAATTCCATTCAGTGCACATACTACATAATATACATAGGATCAATGAAAGGCTCAACTCGACCGAATCAGGTTTTTGATGTTTTCAATATTCTGCCTTAACTCGCGGTGAATCTACGATTTTCGTCGTATTTCATTAACCTATTGTTATTAAACTTCGACCGCGTGATACACAAATGATATAAAAAAACGAATCTCCGAAAAAAAAAACCCCATCATCTCGCACTGTTTATTTTGATCCATATTTCCTTTCCATATGATTTTAAGAAAATTCTACTAAGGATTTACATATACATATTTATTGATGTTGGAATTTGCTTATTGCAATTCTTACGGGCGTGTGTGTATGTACGAAAACGGCTACGCAGTAACCTGATCATTGATCATCGATAACTAATAACTAATAAATGAACAAATATTGATTAAAAATAGCGTTTTAAGACTTTATAGTTATAATATATTTTGAGTACCTACATCAAAATCCCAGTCAATTTGAATAGAGAATAATAAATTAATGGTTATCAACAAAGTGACGTTTCACTTATAGGCACAGAGTATTTTATCAATACGTAGGTACACAATTGCTGGGATACATTTGTACATTTTTCTTGCAACTAATGAAACCATCTCTTAACTGTGCTGTGTTCGTCGATCACTGTTCAAGAACCTATCAAAAAAATCATGCGTTAAGTTTTTTTTCATACATTAGTACGTACACAATCTATACAATTTAATGCATAATAAGCGTATAAGATAAGATACTAATGATACTATACAATTGTTTGAATAAGAAGCCACCCATTAGTGACACTTAGCTTGGCATATATAGTTTACTTTTTAAATCTATTTAGATACCACAAAAACAATAAATTGTGCTGGGTAAACCATCACGCAATCATCGTGCAGTTAAAGTTAAAATGATAACAAATAAATTATACTGTAACCAATCCCATATAGTGTGTGTGTGTGTGTGCATGTTAAATTATAACAACACGAGAGTAGGTAAATATGATTTTTATCCTATATGGAAATGTTGTTCAATTTAATCAATTATGGATATTATAACGGATATTAGCTACTTAACCTTCATCGGCTCTGGTCAATTTCGTAAAACTATCCACGACCAGCATTTTATTATTCCGAATTCATGAAACCCGTGGAACACTGATATTCGTGAAAAATTAGGTGTACTTTTCTTATACGGTTATAATCAGTAGTGGTTCCCATAGGGTATACCTACTACAGAATATACGCCGCATGCTCTTAACTTAGAAAATTCACGGGGTATAATACATACACCTTCAAGCAGTTCGTGAAGAAGTATAAAATATAATGCTATAACAACTGATTTTACAATTATTGTTTAATTCTTTAAATACCATTTTGTATTGGATTTAAATTTTTTACTTCAAACGATCAGCTCGTTTTACTGTTTACATTTTTTTGTTAATATCTATTCACATATTATCTCTATTTAAACTCTCTAACATCACCGTATTTATCATAAAAGTTGCCATATGGAAGACTCGTCAGCGACAAAATTTATGGGAACATCACTGGTTATCATAGATAAGGGTACACACAGCGCATACCATTCAAAGCAATCGAATCGATCAGTGGTACATTGCCCAGTGGCAAATATTACATATAGAAGACAAATCATCCAGTGTAAAGGTCAATTATAGCGTCAATAAACAGTTTTATAGCTCACAAGTGTAAGTACGTATTGCAGATTGCAGTATGTTACACGGTAAACGCTTTCCACAATGAAAAATAAATCGTTTAAGGTTATTTATCCTGTATACGATTTAATACTATTTTATCTCGCTATTCTAATCCACCAACACACGGACACAATTAAAAAAATTAATTAAAAAAAAAAAAAACAATTAAATTCAAACATGAAAACAAATTACAAAACCACCACTGTATGTGGCTTAGCGAAAAAAAAAATCAAAATGTTAACTAGTACGCTTGCGGCTTACCTAATTGGATCGCATACAGTACATCATTTAGACCTTATAACATACATATATTATACGTCATGATATACAACAGTTTGTAGCTAACTTATATCTAAGATCTGTATAAAATACTTAAGTTTCCACGTTCATCAATATTAATAGGAGAATGAAAATAATGGTATTACTTTGTGGTACATTGATAATGAAAACTAATAATAACTATAAACTGTCCCACAAAATATAAATCACATAAACAATATTTTTTGACGATTTTTATACTCAGCATATTAAAACAAACACATTTTTGTTACTTCTGAGCCCTATGAATTTCTATGTTGTTGAGTATATCATAAGTAATAAGTAACAGTTAATCTCAAAATAATTAAGTACATATTAAACTAGGAAACAATGTATGAATGTAGTTTTATAAAGAAACATTAAAATAATTTAAAAACATAATATGGCCACAAGAAGTATACTCTTGTATTAAAGATTAAACAATTATTATTATTAATATGAATTATTATTCATAGCTAGCATTCCAAAACATTATTAATACTTATCAAACTTCCGTAAGTAACAAAACTTAATACATAAGCCTAAGTTTGAACAAATTTAACTTACCTGGATAACTTCACTAAAAATATGTTGACCTTAATCAAGTTGAATATTTTGATTTTTCAATATTTATAAAAAAGTTATTTAGTTATCTACTTTCATTTTAACAGAAATAAACAAAAATGTAATAATTTCTAAGTCTAGTTAGTACTAATAGCATAATATGTAATATATACCTAATACAAAAATAAAAAATGGAAATAGGTCATAAATATTATTTAAAATGCTAATTATACTATCAATTCATTAATAAATGGAATTCATTTTGTTTTCTGATAAATTAGACAAAAATATATATTAAGTACCTATAACATATTATTTTTTATGTGACCAAGCTATTTATCATCTTACAGAACATATAAATTCTGTTTCAGTTCTAAACGTGGTCTTGATTTGGGCTTAAGCCGAGGCTACTCAGGCACACAAGCTGCAAAACACTTGATGGGCATGGCAGCAGCCAATTTTGCTGGAGGTCCAGGACGTCGGCGTCGTAGTGATATGCTTCCTAAACTTCTTACACCTTGAACTTTTAGTTTGTTATAAATTATATCTAAAAACAATTACATTAAAATATATACTAAAATTATATAAATATATGAATTATATATATAATATAAATATTAACATTTATATATATAAATATAGACATATTACAAAGCCAATGATTGTTTTAAGCATAATCCATCCATTGTTTTGTGAATGTTACCATACCTTCAGTAGAATGTTAACAGATTATAAAAATGTCATAGATTAGCAAACTTGCTTACTGTACTACTTGTTTCTTTAACCTAGACTATTGAATTGTAAACTCAATGACTTTTAAGTGTTAATCTCGTATTTTATTTTATGACGAAATATAACATTCCTGTTTTAAAAAGCTTTGAATTTTCTATATTTTTTACCTCCTGGGTTCCTGATAAATCAAGATGTATATTAATACAGAAAGATACATATATACATAAACAACAAAAATATTATTTTTAAATGATTTTAATAAAATATAATATATATACAGCATAGTATTATAATAATTATTATTATTATGATAGATCTAAAAGAACACTACAAAATAAAATATAAATAAAACCAACATAAATTCATACACAAACAATACCTAATATTAAATGCCATCTAAATTATTAGAAATATTATTCAAAAATTGTATCATAATATAGCCTAATGATTTGTTAAAACACAAAACAAAACATCACAATTAATAATTAAAAAACATAATAATTTAAAATAATACTCATCAATATGTAACTAAAAATATACAATCGAAAAACAAAAGTAAAACAATAAAGAAAAAGATTATTAAACAATAAATATTTTAGTTGTTTGAAATACTGACTAGGGGATCTTTTATGCTCATTTAGACTAAGGTTTTAAATTATTACACATTTAAAATCTAAACATGGTAAATATTGGTAACAAGAATATGATTTCATAGATTGTGCTTCTTAAAAAATTACAAAAAAATAAATTAAATAAAACAATAACCATGAAATTAATTTAGGAGAAATCACAAAAACTGTAGATGTTTAGTAAATAAGTAGATAAGTAAAGCGATTATTAAATTATTTTTAGTTTAATACAACATAAAAATCATAAGAGCTGATATCATTTTAAGACTGATAAAGAAAACATAATTTTAAGTTAAGTACAAGCTGTTATACGTAGATGCTTCTAACTCCGGGAAACATACCCTGAACTCCGCACGAAAAATGAAATATCAGTTAGAGCTTAGTATATATAATTTATATATATATAAACAAAAAATACATACATGGATATAAGTATTCTGTCACAAACTTTTGGCAAGCCAATTTAACATTGTATATTAAATAGGTATATAATTAAATGGGACAAAATGTTTTTTTAAATAAACCTATTAAATGCTAATATCTAATATCTTTAACTGTTTAAGTCTATAATTATAATTATATTAATTATCATTGTATATTATGTAGAACATTTTCAATGTGAATTCTACAACAACAAAAAAAACCACTTAACACATAATAGCATTGCACTCGACATGAAAACAAAAATAAATAAATAAATACATACATATGTATAAAGAAAAGCAAAATAGAATATAAAATGAATAGTTCCTAGTGATATGCAAATAAAACAATATCAAAAATTATGCCAACATATATTAAGTTAAATTAACTTATTAATGTCTATACAAAAATTAACAATTATTACTCACATTATTTAATTAAAGAAACTTTTATTTGAACTAAACAAAAATAAATAATAAATAATTTTAATACAATTCCATTTAAAAATGTCAGCATTTTACATTATAGATTTAATTGTTCAAAACATTAGAATCATTTTTTTTTATGATGAAAAAAATTACAACCATAAGAAAAGAAAGAACCATAAACATCGGAGATTTATCATGTGGCTTCACTAGGAACTATCCAATTCCAAAAACAAAAAACAAAAATGATTAACAATAATAATTACTATATAGTAATTAATATCAGACAAGCTCTTTAAAATTTATAAACAGATAATAAAAGCAATAAAATCGGTAACCTATTGTTCAAATGGCAATTCAATACAAATGGCACCGATTTTTAAACATAAAATAATACATATGACGAGAAAATTCTTTACGTATACACTTAAATTATTATTGGCTTAACAAAAATTGTTCTATTAATTTTATTAGTTGATAAAACCATTTTTGATTATTTTTAAAAAGGTTTGAGAAACTTAGGCAGTGGTGTACGCAGAGGTCAGAATACACTATATAATAATAATATGATATAAGTAACAACTAGTAATATTTTTATTTAATTTATTTATTTATATTTATTATTATATATAATTTTTTTTTTACAAATAACTATATTTCAATTATCTATAATGTCTCTAAAGTCCAAATTTGCCAAAATCTAACAACAAATAAGGATCGAAAGATATATATTAATTCAGATAATGAAAACAAGTTAACAAAAGAACACAATCAATATAAAAAAAGATTGTATCTTATCTAAAGTAGAGCAAGATTTTGATATTGTATAAATATACCTAAATATATTTATATGTATGTAATATAATTATAATTTATAGTATTCAGTTTTCTACCAGTCATAAAGTTCAACATGATTGATGTAGATATTCACACAGTGATGTAATAACAATAATTTCTGACACTTGATTATAATGGTTTCCTGCGAACGCCACTGGCTAAACGAAGCCGTCCTAGTAAAAAACTACTGAATCATAATATTATTGATACAAGCAGAATTTTTCAATTACAGTTTGGTCCTCCTATTTTAATATTAATTGTGTACTGAGGTTGCGAAAACAAAATGTATAAATGTATCTAAATAAAATAGATAATATGTATACCTTAAAACTCGGCAAACTCTTTGGCGCATTTTTCTGTTGAAGAGATTCTCAACGCTTCTTCTTCATATTCATCAAAATTGCTTGTATCCCCGGGTCCTTTGCACCTGGGAATAAATGGAGCTTCGATTTTCTTCTGAAACACAGCAATCCAGTCTGTTGATGCAAACCACTTATGTCCTTTAATATCGTTGACACCATTCTTCAGGTTGCCAAATCGTTTTGTTAGGTCCACTTGCAACAGGTTTCTAAGTAGGTCTTTAAGGTCAGAACCAAAATGTGATGGAAAACGTACTTTACCCGAAACAATTTTTTCGTATATCTGTATAGGTTGGTCAGCAAAGAATGGTGGATACCCGGCAGCCATCTCGTATACTAATACTCCAAGAGCCCACCAGTCAACAGCTTTATTGTATCCCTTGCTTAATATGATTTCAGGTGCCAAATACTCAGGCGTACCACATAAGGTCCATGTTCGCCCTTTGACACGTTTCGCGAAACCAAAATCAGTCACTTTCAAGTAGCCCTGCGAATCGATCAGCAAGTTTTCTGGCTTGAGATCTCTGTAGATAAGGTCAAGATAGTGTAAATACTCGAACGCTAGCACTATTTGAGCCGCGTAAAAACGCGAATGTGGCTCGCTGAAACGGCCAACCTTTCGTAGGTGAGAAAACATTTCACCGCCCGGTACATACTCGAGTACCATGTATAAATTGGAATTGTCCTTGAAGTGATATTTCAAACTGACGAGGAACGGGAAACTGATTGCTTGTAAAATTCTCTTTTCATTCAACGTATGTTCTACTTGTTTCAATTTCACCACTTTCTGTTTATCAAGTATTTTCATAGCATAATACTCCTTAGAAGCCTTATGTTGTACTATCATCACACGACCAAACGAACCTGTACCTAATGTTTTGATACGATCAAAGTCCTCAAGGGCTGCTGTGTTGGTGGGGTTCTTTTTCCACTTCTCCTCGAAGTCTTCTTTGGCCTGGTCAAGGAATTCTTTGACGCTCTCGGCAGAATCGCCTTTCTTGTTTGCCGTCGCAGCGTTGCCCATAACGTTGGCTTTTTTACCTTCCACGGCTTCCAACGAACGAGTTGTCATCAACTAATATCGTATAGCTGATCGCGTGCTCCACTGCCGTTGCTGAACGTCCGCTAAACGGTCAATGCAACGTTATTCAATAACAGTCTTTAAATTAATAATAATATGTACCAGGCTAATCAAGCCTATAGTGTTTCATCACGGGCTTACCTCAGAGTAGGACGAGGCTGATTCGGTGGTACGACGGCGGTATTCGCAAACGCTTGGCCACTATCATAGTTGATTAATTAACGGCTACGACGATCGGTTAGTGTGAGGATCCAGTACACGGAAGTACATAAACAAAAAAAAATAATGGTCAATAGAAAAAATTGATAGGAAAACAATTTTTCCTTTTTTTTTTTTTTGGCCCCGACCAAAATTCTCAAAATGGCCGATCGACCAGCTGCGGGCGAACTCTGGAGGAAACACGGTCCCGGTCCGGGAAGAAAAAATTACACGTAGCACCACCGCCGCCGACAATCCGGGCGGCGCTTCGTGAGTCGTGTGACAACGCCGCCGTACAAAATAATATTATTCAACAATTCCCGCCGACGCACGCACCGGCACTCACAATCAACCGCCGCCAGACTTTGAAAAGAACGAACAACAATGGCGGCTGGCATCCGATCTCCTTGTTGCCGCCGACGCGCCCACAGCAGTAGTTCGTTAACTTCCAATACTTATGGCGTTTACAACGTTCATAATCCTAACCGCGATGCTATCCGAGAACTCGATATGGCGACGGAAATTGGCGACTAACTTCCCTGACGAACAACGTGACCCGGTACTTGACGAAAACTGAATAAAATTGAACCGAAAACAATCGCCGTCAGTGGTCGTCACCGTACCACGCCGCACGCCACACAATAATAGTTGTTATTATCATTATTGTTCGCGCGTCCATTTTTCCCAAATTCTGTAAAACGCATGAATAATAACGCCACGCCACCGTAACTCTCGCCTTTTTTTCTTTGTCTGTACACACTATGGCACACTCTTGTTCTCCGAAAACAACTAATGTACGTGTGTGCGTCAACGCGATTTTTATAAGTTATACTTCAAGGCAAGTTCCGACCATGCAGTGTTTTTATTCGCTTTTTCCCATGTCCCATCTGTCACTGAGTTTCAATAGCGCGTTACAGTATTGAGCATAATATAGAAATTCATACAACTATTAATTTGTAACGTATGAAATAAAAATGATGCCTACATTAATTGAGAAGGAATAACTGATAAAAAATTAACGCCTGAAATGTAATATCTGTATCCGTATGTGTGAGGACGTAAACAAGTACATTAATCCTCCGAAGATTTAAAAATTTCTTTAGCGATTCATCACCAAAATGGACGTTTAAACATAAATTTAAAATAATGAATACCGAAAACAGACAGCAAGTCATGGGCCAATTTAAAAAATCGAAAAATTAAATTCATCGATAGAATTAAACATTATTTTATATTTGTGTGCAATTACAAAGAATAGTGACGTAACTACTTAGTAACAGTTGGTTCATAATTAATGTGACCCAACGAATAACCGAAAAATCAGTGCAATTAACATTCAAACATTTTAAACTTACAAAACTCATGAATTTATGATCATTCAACACAATTGGCTTCTCAGCAATTAGTTTAATATGCACTGAATTGCTTTAACTATTAAGTTGAATAGTATAATGAATACATTAACAAATTCACAATTTAAATTACCAAGGTATAATGTAATATACTTCCATACATGACAAAAATATGTTCAAAAAGTAAAACAGTTATTAATATGAAAATGTATTTAACATGCAAGTCAAATTTATAAAACAAATGCATAACTCCAAGATCATCTAATAATTATACAAAATACACATTTAAAAAATAAGATTGAACAAGATCGAGCGGACTATAAACAATACAATAACAAATAAAAATAACAAAAAACTATGATATAGAAGACAGGTCTACGACCGAAGCTTCAATTGTACATACAATATGTTCACTTTTTAATACAATGGTTTTTTATGAAAAGGAAAATAATGAATGAACCGATTCTTAAACAGTTTCAATTTTAATCAATTTCAAATTACAAGATTTTATTATACAGTGGACAAACGTAGTAACCATAGCCTTGAAAATTGTTGATAAAAACAACTTGTTACTCATTACCTGTCTTGAGAAAAAAAAATAGAAAAAAATGTTAAAAATTTGATGGAATTATAGTTCTTTGAATTTGGCGGGTAACAAATAAGCAACACCACATTTGATTCAACACAAAAATTAATGTCAAAAATACTCCAGATATTTTCAATTATATTCAATGTTTTTAACAATGGTGTTAGGAAAAACCATGGTCCTTAAATAATATTAGATATTTCTAAATATTAATTTCAAATATGGGTTTGAATAGGAATTAAGAGTATTCTAATCAATCATAAATGCATGTTGTACATTCTAGACAATTTATTAAATAAAACAGATACAGTACAGTACAATTTTTAACTGTATAAGTTACACAGCTTCAGTATTTTAGTATTACCAAAACAGAACTTTGAAAAATATTTTTAAATAATTATAAAATTACACCAAAATTATATAATGGAAAAATTGAATGAAAATGTGTATACAAGGGTAAAAAAAAATCAAATAAGATGTCATTTAATTAATACTATAAACTGCATTATCCTAAATAGGTAAATTGTAAAATTACAACCATAGTTTAGAAATGCATTCCACTTTGAACTTATAAGATACAATATTTATTTAAAGTAGAATATAATACAAAAACCTTACTAATGGGACCACAACAGGCATTTCTAATTTTCAAGCTACTTACATTGTAGTTGTGACAAATATTGGATTTTCAACATTATAATTAAAAAGAAACCATCCCTTGACTAAAAACTATACTTTTGTATAATATAATTTTACCATATCCTATAGTAAAAAGATATAAAATAAAAATTGACCAAATAGTTAAGTTCATTAAGACGTAAAAAAAACCATTAACTTAAAATTAAATTTAAAATTAATTAATTCAAAGTGCCGCAGAGTTCGAGTTTTGAGAAAAGGAAACATTTTGTACGTCGTATTATAATAATTTAGAGTAGATTTATAAATTGAACATGGAAAGTTATAACTCATGTATCAAAATATCTACTTCAAAGTCAAAATCGTAGTTATCATTATAACAAAAGGGAGGGCAGAGTCTAGAATAATTGAATGTCATGGACATTTGTTTACGCTTCGACAAACTGGGGCTCAGCAGTTGCTGGGTCTTCTTCAGCCTCGTCTAATTTGGCCTTCTTTTCACTGTTTTCTTCAGTTTCGACTGCAGCTTCTGAAGCACCAGATTTCCTTTTGCATCCCTTTGGTGAGCTTTCAGATTCTTCTTCATCTTCTAAAATGAAAAAAAAGTTAAGAATTTCTTTTGAATAATATAACTAATGCCGTTGAAACAAACCTTTAGAATCACCATTTTGTTCTTTTTCAACTACATCATCATCTTCTTCTTCTTCTTCAGAAGCACCATTTTCTTTAACTTCTTCGTCATCTTCTTCAGTTTTGGCTGAACCATTTTCGGCGGCTTTTTCTTTCACTGGAGATTCAACTTTCTTTGCTGGGGAGTCTGGTACTTTCTTTTCCTTGACTGGGGAGTCTGCTACTTTCTTTTCTGGGGTAGTGATGGTTTCACTATAAAAATACAAACTTATTAAATACCTATTACATCTTAAACCACATGCTAACCAACCCAATAAATTCTCATACGAAAGATTATAATTATATTATGCACTTTACCATTAATTATATAAGATTAGATAATATGAATAAGTAAAGAAAAACTATCTACATAATAAGTAGATAATAAGTATGACATAAGGATTGTAGCAGGTGGTTGGCGTCTGTTTATTTTATAGGCCAGGTGTTTACAGACAGCGGATATGAGTAATTTACACAAAAACAGGTTTGAACATACATAAATTAAAGAAAAATTAAATAAGTACAATAATCATAGACTTAACTAGCCTGTATCAATACAGTTGGAAAAAGTAGAAATAAAAAATTCAACAAGAAGCAGTCTTTATCCAAGCGCAATTAATTATTTATTATTATATCAAGACCAAGTATTAATAATTAATTTGAGCGATTTTAGACCAGTTAATAGCTCAATTAAAGTGCAATGATTATAACAAGCAAAGGGTCAAATAGCTGCTTGACCTCTGTAATTGAGCCGAATGAAAAACGTATAGATAATTAATTAACATAGGTATTATAATATTTCTGATATCGAATGGATTTGATAATATTTTTTTATTCTTCATCGAATACACAGAAGGTCTCGACCCCGCGAACTATTTGCACAGCAGATAATGATAATCAATACAACGCGCGCGCGAGACCATCATCACCCGAAGTCAGTGCGACCGGCTACCGACGGCGGCGGCGTGGTGTACAAAATGTGTCTTATGTCGCGACGGCGTCGTCCGACAAGGTCAAACACGCCAATCTCAAGAAAAAAAAAATTGGTTGGCGCGCGTCGTGACCATGTGATTACCACACGAGAAGCCGGCAAACAAGAGGAAAAGTTTCCGGGAGAACGAGAGGTTTTCATAGAGGACGTGATCCGTAGACCCGAACCCGACGAACGGCGTCGTTGAAAAAGTCCACGGGGCGCACACGCGGACAAAACTAAATCGACGTCGGCGGTCTCCCCTAAGTAACAATAGCGTGAGTTTCGGGGGTACGCACGCGAGATCGGCAACAGACGCTGGACAGCAGGGATGGGATCAGACGTGAAATACCAAATAATATTTAAACCTAACTGTAACAACCCTCAAACACTCCTGGCCGGTGACGGCGTCAGGGTGAAAAGACGACAGGATATTATATTAAGTATCGATGAACAGCAACAATCACGATCGAATAGAAATAATATTAAAATAATAATAATAATAATAATAATAATAACAACAATAACAACAATGTTAAATAAAAACAATTACAAAAGAGCGGTACGAGAGTAAAATACATTATTACAAGTTAAAGAGTGGAAATCGGGTCTTACCTGACATCTGCTACAACGTCGGCCATTGTGTTCGGTATTTTTAGCGTATGTCGGCGGCAAAAGAAGAGCAAGCGAAATGCGGATAGGAACTGTGTTGTGCGTTCGGTAACGGACTCGGGATAAATAAACCGTGAGCGAACAGTGAGCACGACAAAAGGGAAGAGACGCGGCGTTTCGCGAATGAGAGGAAGCGGCGGCGGCGGCAACAATGGAGGGAACGCTACTGGACGCCGACAGCGGCGCGTACCGGAACTATCGCACGATCGCGCAACTATCGATAGTCGGAAGGCCCGCGTCCCGGGACGATCGTCACAGTCCCGACGCCCCGGGACGCCGACCGCGGCACGAACATGGCGAGCGGACGGTCCACGAACATCCCGGGACGCGAAAACCCGCGTGCCGACGATTTTCCCGGGTCCCAGGGCACGGAAATCGAACGGCTATCGATGGCGATTTCGCGTGACCGGTCGGCGCGAATGAAAACCGTTAAACCGGCAGGGCGCATGCGCAGTGACCTCGGTCGTCGCCACCAATGCGGCACCGCGACATCCGGCCGGTGTGACCAACCGCGCCGCACGCCCGGTAAACAACCCGACCGTTGGCTACGCCGGTCGGTGTGTTAACCTAACCGCTCGGCAACGGCATCCGCCCGCGCATCGGCGTCGACGCTGTCCCACTGCCGTTCACCCTCCCGTCCACGGACGGCCACTGCACCCCGCCCACCGGTAGGTTTCGCTCGCTTTTGACGACGCATCCTGCACAACGAATGTTTTGTCGTTTTTCATACAGGCGCGTTTGAACCCCAACCGAATCCGAAATTCCAAACGTTTCGCGTGCGCCGAGAGGCAAAATAAAATAAAGATATTAATTTCATCATTATTATTATTTATCGAACAACGGCACGTATTTTTCGTCCGGCGGCACCGCCTCACCCCGTCCGCGGACCACTCGGATGTTTTTTCCGACGTACTTAATTATGACGTACAATAATAATAATCAAAATCAAATTGTATTATTTTTACACGTCAGACGGCACGAGGCGCCCACGCCGTCGCCACTTCGGACCATAGATTAATGAGAAACCTTGCTTCGGATCTCCGGATACACGCACGTTTCGATGTCTTGTAATGTTGTCTAGTGCGGCATGAATAAAAAAAAAAAAAAATATTCATAAATAAATAAAACAACCGACGGTCTTGACGTCAGCCATGACATTTTCTAGCGATTCTCTCGAGTCTCGACACGGTTTGCTGCCAACGACAACGTTCCATCCTATGCTATAAAGCCGTCGCACGGACATCATCGGTAGTCTGTGCGAAAAATTAAAAACGAATATCTCTGCGCCACGGGGCTAAACGGACCAAGCGCCGAGGACGCAGTAATTTATCGGCCACACAACCCCGGTTCTTCATTGTGTTTGTAATTTATTTTGTAAAAAAATCTTTTGTCGTTTTTTGTTTTTTTTTCCATGGTGTTTTATGTACATGCACGTTTTCTACGAGAAAAAAAAAATTCGTTTTTTGGAATTTCCTGAGTAGATTACTATTACCGTAATGAATTATGTCGAGATAAGAAGTTATTATTCTCATGACTGGATGTATTTTTAAATTTCCAATAGAAACACCGCGCACTGCTAGTACTCGAATCGGCGGTACTTTGATAGGCAGTTTTGAGATCATTTAATACTGTTGTCGTTATTATAAACCACGATAAAATAAAATAATATTTTTGTTCATCTTTTCGTCAATACCGAATACCGAAAACTTGCCTAATACAATATTATTACTCTCCTCCCGTAGAAAGCGCACAACCTTTTATCTCCCGTCAATGGCGCATTAAACTATACTGCGGCGTATAACATTTATATAATATATACACACGTAGACGCGTGCAAGTGGATAAATATCAAATATTTACATATAATATAAATGTATGAGCACACGGAAATGCGTAACAAACATGTGCACAAAGCGCCGTGTGAAATAATTTACGTTTCGCAGGTACCACCGGTATAATATTGTAGGACCGGAGAAAGCAAAATACCTTCTTGCCGCCGCCGCCGCCGCCGCTCGTCCATCCGTGTGGCGCGTAGTCCATTACTAGTCGGCGGCGGCGGTAACGTCTATAATAATATATATTTTTTATTTTATGAAATATATTTTTCAATTTTCGAGTGTGCGTGACGCGTATCGGTGCTCATGTGCTGTTTGGCGCAGAGCAGCTGCCAGAACGCGTGCCAGATGCCGCGTGTTCGTAAAACGAGAGGAATAATATTTTGTTTTCAAAAATCACACAAAGGATGATCCGGGTCTATAAACGGAAACCCGTAAACTACTTTTAATCACCATCCGCATCACGTGGTCACGTCCATCCGTCCGTCCATGTAACCTTTCGTCGAATATCGAAGACAAAAACAACACATCTAATTATAATATACGATCTGTGCCGGTAGCCCGACCGAATCGTTATAATATTATTAACATCACTATATTATCCGATATCGGTGGTAATATTGACCGTCAGGTGAGAACAGAGTTTTCCTTGAAAATCTTTTGCTTCCAATCGAATAAATTTATGTTTATAATAGTAATAAATGGTATGAATGTTTTTTATCCGAATCATTATAGTTATTATACTAGTGTTTTCGTTTTTTGGATCATTGTAGGCCATATCAATCTAAGAGCAGTGATTTCGATGGGTTTGTTATAAATTTATTAGACGTCCGGCGACCGCCTGTTCAGCGAAACGATTTGGTGAAATTAGACCTTTTGTAGAATTATAGCGAAGTTTAATAAAAAAGATTGTACGTTGCGAGTGCAACACTATTTAATAAATCAAGATTGATGGTAAATTTTTTTGTCCGAGTACAAAACTAATAAATTGTTACTCTCCCCAGAATATTTTCCCATACCCCACTGATTATTATAATATATCGAACGCGTTTGCTCCCTGTTGCGTCGGTAAATCGTACGTAACTATTCCAAATGGTGAAAAAAATATACTGTAGCATTTCGATTACTAAGTAATAACTATTGACATTAAATAATAACAATATTAACTTCTCCGGTGGTCGAATCTTCGTGCCGTGGTTAACCGTTGTCAAACCGCTGGCAGGAGAATGCCGAGTTAACTGAAAAACTGCAGTCGCGGCGTTTACAGAATTAGTTATTAAGTATTATGTATGTATAATATAATATATTACGTACAATGGCGTGGAAATCGACGGCGGCCATTGTGTACCGGTGCACACACGGTGCCGGTCAGTGACGTACGATGTATAAAACGTAAGCAAATGAGAGGGGGGCAGCAGGCTGCTGTAACCTCGGGGACACTACAAATCAACTGCACGGGGGGCTTAGGTCGAAGAAAAATCCGATTTCCCGGCATCGTCGCCCACCAATTCCCGGGATGCTTCATCATTCCAATAATCCACTCGTTTTGGCCAAGTTTATATTTTCTACCAACCATTGCCGTCTGGACCGGATGCACCGAAATATTATTGGGAAAACTTAAAATGGTATTCGAATACCACGCGGCTCTACGTCCGCAAAGTAGTCCCCCACCACCATCACCTACCCATCGGTCCTAGTCAATAGTCATCAACGAAAATAATCACCATCCACATGGCGACGCGTGTACGATTTACATTGCATTTCAAATTAAATGAACGACAAAAATGAAAAACTAGAGCAATAAAAAATATCGTTTCGCAATCCCGAGTATCCCGAGTGTATATTTTTCCGTCAAAGTGCCAACCGCGATAACCTTTTTTACTGGACCGTGGCATATTGTGTAATGTATGTACCGCGGTCGTGACTGTGTAACCAGACTGAGACCGGTCAGGGGCCCCCGTACGCACAACGACAACGCCGAGTCGACGACGACCACGGCATAATTTACATCGCGGAGCACGTCGGTCGGGCGCGGGCGGCGTGGATTTTTTTTTTTCTATCCGTCTTCGTTTTCCGTTTCTCCGACATGAATATAACCTAGACGCGCGCGTACGCCAACTGCGAACACAGCGGTGCCCGGATTATGAAAATGTCTTTTTTATTTCCCGTTTAAGAGACGCGTTTCATCATTTGACGGTACATATAATTTCTCTCGACAGGAGTATAATATTCTTAAATGAAAATAAAACGACACAGTAAACGAAAATCTTCCGGAAGGGAAACGAGAGTTAATAACAGAATTGATGATTAGGAAAACATTGGTGGATTGAAATATAAAGACAGAGAGGGGTAAAAGAAAACGTTGCGTATTATACAATAGTATATTTTCTATGGCGTTATTATTCAGAAACCGAGCGCGACGTTACCGTTTTTAGTTTTGTTTTTATGACGATTTTGTTTTAAACCTCCAATCGTCATTGCCATTAATTCTCGGAAATCTCGGTAATTCTCACGGTAAAAATTGTGATTCCGTTGCGTTTTCGTGTCATTTCGCACTCGAACCGTTTCATGTTCTATAAGTCGTACAATATAACAATAAAATAAAAATATATTCATGTTGCTCTTAAAACTTCCCATTGTCACTGAATATATTGAAGAATAATATATTATCTATTATAATGTCATAATATGTTATATAAGTAATATATTCAATATTAATTTGTTTTTCTGTTCCTCTCGATAAATTGCATTCTACGTATATGTGCAAATTACAAGATTCTAAGTGTGAAGCGAACTGATATACGACACATACTCAAATTACATAAAACGTAACAATTTATGTACTAATCGTACACTCGTAGTGCATATGGTTAACGAGTTGAAGTCTTAGCACTTAGCTGTTAGCCATCGTACATTATACCTACCTATACGGCTATACGTAATGTGCAAAAAAAAAACCTAATGCTAATATTTCGCGTCAAGGATGATGACGAATGTAGAACAATGGTGAAAATCATACGATACATCAGTTTTTCCAGGAATGTGGTTTTTAAATATTGTTTACTTACGTACGCACACTACGTACGGTAATGGACGAGAAAAATGGAAAACGCCTTTATGGTTTATACGACGCAGAATCGTCTTGCGCTTGCCATTTTTGAATAAAATAACAGGAATACCGAATGTCTGAAGGAGGAAAAAATACAAAACTTCCATTGTTCATCGTTGCGCCCTTTCGATCGAGGATCACGGTCTCAAATTCCCAATCCACGAACTCTCGACTGGCATAATTAATAGGGCAATTATTTTAGCGGATGCCATGCACTGAGTATACCACAGTCCCAGCGTTTTAGTAACATCTTTGGTTTCTTCCGGTTTTCCCTTATCATTGTTAAAACTTATAAAAGTCAGCCTACAACAAATAACATTTTCGCCATGTGAATACGCTCTGCCTTCAATAATTCAATGATTAATAAAGTTTCAATGAAATAACCATGAGCGCTGCCGATTCATTGTTAAGTCAATGTGTTTTGAAACCGGGATTTCATAAAAACTACAAAGTACCAGTCAATGAAAAAAGTTCAAAAATTATCAAAAGAGACAAAAAGGTAAACCTTCACGAATAAACTTATGATATTTTGTAATTTTGAAAATTAATACTAGTGTATTATATAACGTATGCATTATAAATCTATTAATTTAACTGACTCGTTCATTAATAGTAAAAGTAATAAATATTCCTTATCAAGAATAATTATTCCTTACTGAAATCTGTGTTCAAAATAGTAAAAAAATATTGATTTAATAATTTAATCATTATAATTATTTCATCTATGAAACATAAATAAAGAAAGAAATTAAATTCTGAAACAAATCAACATAATTTAAATTTATCCACAAAAAAAAGGCTATAAATACTATTGCAATTCGGGCAACTTGTTCAAATATCATGCGAATAACTTTATATTGTAGTATAATAATTATTGTGAATTTCCCTATCTACTGGGCTACATTATGTTTTTAATTGATAGTTTTTCATTTTTTATCCATATCATATTAGCAGTGTAGGGTAAGACATGCGTAGTATCTTAACATGACATTTGACCAAAAATTCAAGAACATCAATTAATTACTTATATTATATATATATTTTATTCTTATTATTTTAGAAACAAGAAGCAAAAACTAAAGGAAAAGATTGGTTTGATTTACCAGCTACCAAATTAACAGACAATGTACGACATGATCTTGACTTAATTCGTATGAGATCTGCGTTGGATTCTAAACGTTTTTATAAAAAGAATGAAACTGAAGCTTATCCCAAATACTTTCAGGTAAAAATATAAAATATTCAGCTCTAAATATAATTTCTTAAATGGATTATTTATATTTTGTATTTAGATTGGTACGGTTGTAGATTCACCATATGAAAGTAAATCTGGCCGTCTTACCAATAAAGAACGGAAAAGTACAATGGTTGATGAACTTTTAGCTGATGCGGAGTTCAAAAAATCCACCAAAAAACGATATATGAATTTATTAATGGCTAATCCTAAAATGTTAATTAAAATGAAAAGAGAAAAAAGGAAAATGAAAAAACTGAAAAAGAAAAGAAAGTAGTAGTATATCTTGTATATTCATTATGTATATTAAACTGTTATTGAAGCTAAAAAATACCAAGTTCAGTTAGTTGTTTTTCTCATTACTTCCACCAACATTTTGTCAATTCATCTATTTTATATATTTTTTAATTAAATAACTTAGTATTACTATTTAGTAAGTTTTTTTTTTAATGTCTTGTTACTTTCATAAGTAACATTTTATTAATTTCATTATCATCATTATGTTTATTGTTTACTATTTATTTTTATGATTTACTCATAAATATATTCTTAGCAATTAACTCTAAATAAATCTCAAAGATCAAATACATTTATCTCAGTTGTAAGAAAGCATTTTACAATTTATAAGAACTAAAACCATATTAACCATACACAGGGCCGTATTTAGGGGAGGTCAACAGTCCTGTGTTGTCCCTAGCGGTAATTTTATAGGGGTGGCAAATTTTAAAACCACCTCTACATACATTATGTGACCATGTATATAACATTCCTCATAAGTTGGTGGGGTCGGCTCCATTTTGTTGCCTCGTGAAAGGCAAAATTCGAAACACGGCCTTAACCATACAACTTCTTTCATTTTACTTGTAGTAACATTTGACTTATTTTCCTAATTTTACAAGCATGAATACATTTTTCTTTAAGTGACTTAAAAATCTTATATTCTGAAATTTGTAATTATCCAAAATTTGTCCATGTATACCAATATCAATTGAAAAAAAATATTCAATGAAGTCTATAAATGTCTATATAAAATCTATGTATACTAAATTTGTGCATGCACTTATAGAAACTTTACAAACAATATCTACTTCTATGATTTCATCCATGCTTCTTAGAACATCTCTAAAATAAAACTATTGACCAATCACAAGCATCGCTTAAAGGGGTAAATTAATTCTACTACATTGTATATTATTTATAATTGTATTTTGAATTTAATTAACTAAAAAAATTAAATAAAAAATTGAGTTCATAAATATATCATATTATAAACTATAATATCTTTGAACATTTTATAATTTATATTCAAAATTCTATGATTACGATTATAATACAATATGGTAACAAAAAACAATCTTAACTAAATAATAACAATTTTCAGTGTTCAATAGTATAAAATAAGTATTGCATAAATGTTACAAAATTATAAGTATTCAATTTTAATGTCTTGATTTAATTAAATTAAATTAAATCAAGATGCTATACTTACATAATATATTTTTGTAGATGACAACTTAGACCCTAGCCTTCATGTCTATTTTCGGTGCAGCATATGTAATATTTGTATGATATGTTTGAGTTGTGTAACTATTTTAATAGTACAGAGAAGTGGCGATTGTCTTAACACAACAATGGACGTGTGCGAACCAAAAACTTAAGTTTAAAGACAGTCATGTTTTGATCTCCATGATATAATATTTATACATCGGTATATTTTTAACTCTGTTCTTTTTCTGGTGATATTACTCTGACGTATTTGCTTATTTGCTTATAAATATTTGATTCTTAGAAGACAGTTTTCATTACAATGTGAATTAGGTATCTTAATCTTATACATTTTTACAAGAATATTTAAATTACTTGTTGTTCTATTCTTACAATATAGGTAGGTAACAATAAACATGGGAAACTGAACAAGTTTTCATTAAATTATGAAACAAATTTATATTAAATTATTCATTTAATGTTTTAATGTATACAAGATAATATAAATATTCAGTATCAAGTCCTAGAGTGACAGCTAAAATTACAAAGGAAGATGTGAAAACTAAAATGAATATTGAGTAGTCATATTATTGGTACATTACATTATTTGAAAGTAATTCAATCTTTTAAAGTCTTCATGAAAACAATTTAATAATATTATTTAATGAATATTATGTTAAATAATAAACATAAATATAGTATATAACATCCATATAATGACCATAGGCAAAACTATGGGTCATGCCATGACCTGACCTAATACAGTATATTTATATGCATATTATATAATATAGATACTATAAATTATATAATATAATTAAGTTTTCTTTTTTTTAATTTAATATAATATTGATTATAAATACTATATTATAACTAGTATTTGATGTTTAAAATCAATGATAATATGAAATTAAAAGCTTCATTTCCGCACCAAAAATATTGTCGACAATGTTCCATTTAAATAAATGTAAACGTTTATAACTTCATACCTAAGTACTGTGTTCTATTGATGTTAAATTAAAAATTCAAAACAGACTGATATATATTATCAAAATAAACACCATCTTCATAACAGGGAAGTTTTAAAGCGTTTAATTGATATAATTTTATTATTAAAAATTTAACAACCACCTAGAGCAGGTACCGGCAGTCCGCGGGGTTAAAATCATATTTTTTAATATTTTGATTTTGTATGTGGCCCTCCATAAAAAACTGAAACAAATTATGGCCCGCGTAGGTAAAAAGGTTGCCGACCCCTGACCTAGAGGATACAATGAAAGTTCTCATAGTTTAAGTAAAGGACTCTTTTTAGAAACTATAAATCTATTTAAATATATGATGTCATAATTCACTTGGAAAAAGGTCCAAAATATTCCCAACATTTAAGTAGTACAATACAAAATGATATAATCAAATCTCTACATAACATTCTGAATTAACTTGTTCTTAAAAATATAAATGGGAAAAAATTGCTGATTCCAGTAACTAGTGTTCTTTCTGAAAGAGCATTGAAATCTATACTATATGTAAAACTATGGATCAGGACTGTTTAAATGCTACCATCCATGGAACAGTCTATGGCCAATAACTTTTGTGTTGAGGGCATTATTAATATTTGATGAATTCAAAAATATGGTATCATTTAATTGTTGTTTATATTGTTATAACTTGATAAGCTTACTTATATTTTTTCATTTAATATTTAATACTTAACTTGTGGACAAACTTGTATTCTATAAAACAAAACTTGTAGATCACCGTATGTCATAATTAGTATATTTAATATTTATTCATGTTTATCATTTAGCCGCACTTAATAAAAATTTCTAGTTTGCCTATACATGCAACCATATAGCATACAAGTCGATTACCTATGAATTAGATATTGTTATTTGTTAAATATTATAGCTAATCAAAATGGTTTTTTTATAATTTGCACCTCAACCAACATTTTGTTTATATTGATAATCCTTTAGTATTGTTTAGTGTAGTAAAACTTAATACTGGTAGTGAGTAGCATCGTATACACAATGTATGTAACCATTGGCCATTAGTATTGACTAATGAGTCATTACTCAAATATCTAATGTTGATTACTTTTTTGGTTACAATGTTAGAGAAAAAAAAAAGTTTGTATTTATACTTTATATGTCTACATCATGTTCATTTTAGATTCTGAACAAAGTGATGGAATCTATTGGTTTTACAATGATGTGTGTTTTTTTTTTATTTTTGTGTCTGACACCATTTTTTTAGCAGTAAAAATGCTTCGATTTTCTTAAACAGCAACTTTTCTGAAAGGAAAGTGAATGTATACTTTGGCAAGTCAAAAATGAAACTTTTTCAATATTTTTCAAAAGCATCGAAAAAAACCTCAAAGATGAAGTATATTTTTAGTAGATCATGACCAAAAAAAGTTTGACATTCTGATATACGACATACGTAGATCAAGGTGGTTCAACCTTTTGTAGTTAACGGGCCAATTTATACTTTCATTATAACTGGGGGCCATAAAAAAACCTGATATACCTAATGGCTAATTATTTATATTTTATTTTATATAATGCACATATTAATAATTATTACTGTACAGTATTAACATATAATTATGATGATTGGCATTGTTTTCCAGAAACTAATTTTTCATTAAATTTGCATAGTACATTGTAAAGTTATCCAAGAGTCCGATTTGGGTACAAGGGTACTAATACAATACAAATAAAAAACAACTAACTTGTAGGTTGATGTAGCACTGTAGCTCTGTATAGGTAAAAATGAATTAATTACTAATCATGAACGAATAAATATTATAAAATGTAGGTACACAATACCCAAAACATGGATAGAAGATGAAATAATGGAAACAATAATATTTGTGTAAAAAATTAATCAACTCCCTGCACCAATCATTAGCCGAAGAATATTTAAAGAAAATAATTACGAAGTTTCCTATTTATATACAATGCACTACTCTCAAGTCTCAATCATTTACATGATTCAAACTCAAATATATATATTATAATAAAATATTTAGTTTGGCTATGGAAATGACTTGTATAATTGTATTTAATAATACATAATTATTAATACTCCTATGTATTTATTTAAATATTTAATTGAAATTGAATCCCCAATTATAAAAATATGGGGTATTCATTGAATAACAATCAGCTTAAAAACATGAACTACCAGACCATGTGAGATTTTCTCCATGGTCCGTGCATAGATCTGCATTTAAATGTTTGGATTATTATAATCCAAGCAAACAAATCCGGTGTTCGTATATCTGAAATAAATGGTTCGTTTCCCTGGGGATGATTCCCGGCGGTAAGAGAAACGCGCGCACTGTACGCTATACCATATTAATGGAGTGTTTAAAAATTAGGGCTCAGTTGTTGGGGTTTTGTGGGTGTTAACATACCCCATTAGTCATATACGGGCTCACGCACCCTTATCAAACTGTAGCACCATAATATAGAAGGGATGGATGACTTCATAATAGAATTACGACCCCCGGGCTATATATATGTATAAAGAAAAATACGGTGCTCGTAAAAAAATAATACAGCTTTTAAATTGCAAAAATCAACCGCAGGAACAGATATGATTAATGGGAAAGCAGTAGAGTGGTGCGGGCAGCGACCACAAATAAAAAAGAACGAAAAAACTGAACGCATTATATATTATATTATTATAAGATGTATAACAACGACGTTAAGGATAAATAACCGTATTTATCTGTAAGCTGTTGGTTTTGGATGTGGAATATTTCAGACATAAACACTCATCATTTCGGTATAAATTCTATGTAGGTCAACGTTTTTGCTATGCGTTCGTCCTGATATTATACTTTTTTTTTTTTTTTAAAAGTACTAAAATTACTAAAATATTATACGGGTACAAAATCATGAAACAATATACAACGCTATTTAGCCTGTGTTAGTTGTGATGACTACATTGTCCGTCACAGTCCTTTTCAGTAAGTTTCACAACATAGTATTCTTAATTTAATTTATATTTGTTATGGCCCCCTAAGGTCTAAGATGTAGACCTTTTTTTTACTATAAAAAGAACGAAGAAGCAATGGTTTATCACATCCATCAATCAAAAATATAAAAAGAACTTAAGTGTCAATAATGAACACACAGACAAATGTACTCGACCTAACATCATATTAATGAATATAAGATTGTTAGATAGAATGCTAGATAATACTCGTATCTACACAACTAAACGAACTGTTTACTGTTAATAATACATCGGGGTGTGTGACACCGAATCTGTATATAATCTTCGTCATAACTCATAAGTTTAGGACAGTATTTCTCAAACTTATTTGTAATGTGGCTTCCCAAGGTTTAGGACTTCTAAAAATGTTCCATTGAGTTGATTTAAATTATCGACTTAAATCCACATTATCTTTGTCATAAAATTATAAACTAAATCTTACGAAATAAAAATTTTCGCCCTCTCCTACTAGAATAAAATTTCATCTACTACATTACCTACTGACCAACATATGTTATTTACGAACTACATTTTTTAGCTACATTAATATTATTTACATCTGCAGTCTGCACATAAGTATGTATGAACATGTTATACCATATTATTTTTAAATATAATTGGGATTGTAGTTTATTATTTAAACAACGGCTACTAGTCGGTAATATCTAATCCTGCAATAATTACCAGCAATTGACATAAGGATATGATGAAAATATCGAGTTATAGTATAAGTAATGTACGTATTTTTACATGCGCAAATTTATCTTTATGTACATACAAGTTGGTAACTATTGGTGAATTCAACCAAAATCAAAGATTACTATATAAAACGATTTTGCAACCAATGATCAAGCTGAAGGTATACTGATATAGTTCTATTAGGTAGTTATAATAATACCAATGACCCGCGTTGAACAGCAGTAAAACACATTAGTATTAGTGGATGGGGTTAAAAAAAAATAAACTGTCAATATTCACTGAACTACATTACATTTATTAATGGCATAAACCATGTGCATATTGTATTTTAGATTCTGAACGGAGTGATGGAATCTATTATTTTACAATGATGTGTGTTTTTTATTTTTTTTTTTTGTGTCTGACGACATCTTTATTGGCAGTAAAAATGCTTCAATTTGCCTAAACAGCAAATTTTCTGAAAGGAAAGTGAATGTAGATAGTACTTGGACGTGTCAAAAATACAACTTTTTTAATACTTTTTGAAAAAATCGAAAAAAACGTTAAAAAAAATTACAAAAAAACAGGAAATTATACGCAAAATCACGTTTTTACAAAATACATTTCTTTTAAATGCTCTAACTCAAAAACGAAAAACCGCAACAACTTGAAATTTTCATCAAATCTTTATATTAGTATTCTCTATACATGGTTAAGCTTTCAACGTATTTTGACTTATTTATAGACAATTTAAATTTTCGATTTTTGTTAGTTTTTTTTTTTTTAAATATCTATAAAATTTTTTTGGCTGTCCAAAAACTTTTGAAAACGAATTAAAGGATTGAATATAAGTAATACTAATTGTAACTAAAAAATATCGAAGATGGTTTCACTCAAATTTTTTTTTATAAGCCCATAAATTTCAAATTTGTATAAAATATGTTAAAATCGCGATAATTTGCAAGTTATTTTGTAGTTGAAAATTCATAAAATTTTTTCTGTTTATACTTAAGATTCAAAATTTTAGGTTGTCCATAAGCTTACCTTCAAAAATATGTAAAATATTTCTACTGGACTTAAAATAAAAAGTTTTATGACTGTTTGAAATTTAAATTTTTACGAAATTGCATAATATTGCATTATAATTCAATTTAAATATAAAATACTATATTATTATATACACATTTTAGACCAACATATTAACTCCGTTCAGAATCGTTATTCGTATACAATGATACCTATCATTGCATTCAAATTTAACAAATACATTGTAATAATGACCTATCCTATAAATGAGGTGCACTCCACCTCCAACTGCACAACAGAGCGAGGCCCATCCAGTTATTTTTTCTTTTAAATATTTTAAGGGCTTTTACTACAAACAAATACTCGACACGTTGTAATTTCTATTTGACCAAAAGTTTAAGTTCGTCTCGTTTCAGTTTACCAGCTGGAGACCTGGGTACATCTTCCACAAATATAACACCACCACGTAGTTTTTCATGTTCCTCTACCCTATCTAAAAATTAAATTCAACGGTTTACTTTGGTTTTCAAAAAAATTTTTTACCGTCACGTCTTACCATTAACATAAGATATCAGTTGGTCGTTTTCGATACGCTGATCTTGTTTGACTTTTACGACTCCTACTACCAAATCGCCGAGTAAACTGTCTCTACCTGTTACCCCCGCATCAAGAACAGCTGGGTGACTTAGCAAAGTTGTTTCAATATCAACCGGTGAAATCTACAAATAAAAATAAAAACTCAATAAAACGATGGAACAGGTGGTTCGTACAAAATTTTTTAAACATTTCAAATAGCAACATTTAATCCTTGCTATTAAAATGACGATTTAGAGCAACTGACTGAATTATTATATCATGTTTTACAATAAATTTTTTAAATAAACATAATCAATGAAATCTTGCTAAAAAAAAATATCAGAAGTTTGTATTCAAACATTAATTTTTCTAGAAACATAATTAGAAATTTAATTTATCTAATATGTATTAATAATTTTTGGTCACTATAGAAAAACAAATGTGTAGCTAAGCTAGGAAAATAAAAAATTGAAAATATATAAAATATATTTAGGTTTAAAATTTTGATTTGATCAAATATATTCACTATTCATTTTTAACACATTTAGTTTAAATTAACAACCATGGAAAATGCAACGATGAAAGAAAAAAACAATTCAATCTTTGGGATCTTAAAAATGAATTTTTCCGATAAATTAGGCGATTGTTTAGAACATTATATCGTAAATTGATTAAATCAAAACAAATGTAATTTAAATCCAATATCTTACCCTAATGTCTTTATAAATCAATAATTCTTTTATTCGACCAACGATGAACAAACAACCATCGTTCGTATAATACCCAACATCGCCACTTTTAAACCATCCGTCATCATCGTAGGAATTTATTGTTTTCTTCATATCGTAAGCGTAGCCGATCATGTTGGACACAGATTTAATCCGAATCTCACCTTCTTTATTAGGACCAACACATTCACCGGTTACTAAATCAACAATCTAAGTTCTTTCATTTAAGATAATTAACACAACTTTTTTCATCCTCTTACTTTAAATGTCACGCCAGCTGCTGGTTTTCCAACGGATCCATCTACAACAGTATTGATATCCGATTTCATGGGCCATAGAGCTAATATTCCCTGTTCTGAGGCCCCATACCCTTGCTTGATTGGAATTTTTCCTCTCAGTAAATTTTCGGTTATAATCTTTTGTAATTTCGGG